>CM017899.1:3251245-3253745 GCA_008369825.1 Triplophysa tibetana | reverse complement strand
AGTTCGAGTCTCTAATGGGATGTGTTTGAGCAGAGTGGCGCAGCAAAATGCGTGCTGGGCCCATAACCGCGAGGTCGATGGATCGAAACCATCCTCTGCTAACCTCATTTAATGAACAACTGTTTCAGCAAAAACATAATGAGAAGCTTTGAAAAAATATTGAACAGTGTCCAAATACCTGTGTGGTGTCTCTTGTTGTTAAATGTCAAGGCAACGATGCTCCAGTGGCCTAATGGATAAGGCACTGGCCTCCTAAGCCATGGATTGTGGGTTCGAGTCCCATCTGGGGTGTTTTTGAGCAGAGTGGCGCAGCTGACGCGTGCTGGGCCCATAACAGAGAGGTCGCTGGATCGAAACTATCTTCTGATAACTCATTTTGATGAACAACTGTTACAGCCAAAACATAATGAGAAGTTTTGTAAATATATTGAACTGTGTCCAAAGACCTATGTGGTGTCTCTTGTTGTTAAATGTCAAGGCAACAGAGTCCTAGTGGCCAAATGGATAAGGCACTGGCCTCCTAAGCCAATGATTGCAAGTTTGAGTCTCTACTGCGTTGTGTTTGAGCAGAGTGGTGCAGCGGAAGCCTGCTGGGTCCATAACCCAGAGGTCGATGGATAGAAACCATGCTCTGCTGACCCCTTTTAAGGGAACAACTGTTTTAGCCAAAACATAATTAGAAGCTTTGAAAAAATATTGAACAGTGTCCAAATACCTGTGTGGTGTCTCTTGTTGTTAAATGTCAAGGCAACGATGCTCCAGTGGCCTAATGGATACGGCACTGGCCTCCTAAGCCAGCGATTGTGAGTTTGAGTCCAATGTGCGATTCCCTTGAGCAGAGTGGCGCAGCGGAAGCGTGCTGGGCCCATAACCCAGAGGTCGATGGATCGAAACCATCCTCTGCTAACCTCATAAAATGAACAACTGTGTCAGCCAAAATATAATTACATGCTTTGAAAATATATTGAACTGTGTCCAAATACCTGTGTGGTGTCTCTTGTTTTTTAATGGGCAAGCAACGGAGCCCCAGTGGCCTAATGGATAAGGCACTGGCCTCCTAAGCCAGCGATTGCAAGTTCGAGTCTCTAATGTGATGTGTTTGAGCAGAGTGGCGCAGCGGAAGCGTGCTGGGTCCATAACCCAGAGGTCGATGGATCGAAACAATCCTCTGCTAACCTCATAAAATGAACAACTGTGTCAGCCAAAACATAATTAGAAGCTTTGAAAATGTATAGAACTGTGTCCAAATACCTGTTTCTTGTTGTTAAATGTCAAGTCAACGATGCTCCAGTGGCCTAATGAATACGGCACTGGACTCCTAAGCCAGCGATTGTGAGTTTGAGTCCAATGTGCGATTCGTTTGAGCAGAGTGGCGCAGCGGAAGCGTGCTGGGTGGGTACAGTTCACCACCACCAAATACCTGTGTGGTGTCTCTTGTTGTTAAATGTCAAGGCAACAGAGTCCTAGTGGCCAAATGGTTAAGGCACTGGCCTCCTAAGCCAATGATTGCAAGTTCGAGTCTCTACCGCGTTGTGTTTGAGCAGAGTGGCGCAGCGGAAGCGTGCTGGGCCCATAACCCAGAGGTCGATGGATCGAAACCATCCTCTGCTAACCCCTTTTAAGGGAACAACTGTTTTAGCCAAACATAATTAGAAGCTTTGAAAAAATATTGAACAGTGTCCAAATACCTGTGTGGTGTCTCTTGTTGTTAAATGTCAAGTCAACGATGCTCCAGTGGCCTAATGGATACGGCACTGGCCTCCTAAGCCAGCGATTGTGAGTTTGAGTCCAATGTGCGATTCGTTTGAGCAGAGTGGTGAGCGGAAGAGTGCTTGGCCCATAACCCAGAGGTCGATGGATCGAAACCATCCTCTGCTAACCTCATAAAATGAACAACTGTGTCAGCCAAAACATAATTACATGCTTTGAAAATATATTGAACTGTGTCCAAATACCTGTGTGGTGTCTCTTGTTGTTAAATGTCAAGGCAACAGAGTCCTAGTGGCCAAATGGATAAGGCATTGGCCTCCTAAGCCAATGATTGCAAGTTCGAGTCTCTACCGCGTTGTGTTTGAGCAGAGTGGCGCAGCGGAAGCGTGCTGGGCCCATAACCCAGAGGTCGATGGATCGAAACCATCCTCTGCTAACCCCTTTTAAGGGAACAACTGTTTTAGCCAAAACATAATTAGAAGCTTTGAAAAAATATTGAACAGTGTCCAAATACCTGTGTGGTGTCTCTTGTTGTTAAATGTCAAGTCTTTTAATCAACAGCTGTTTCACCCAAAACATAATTGGAAGCTTTGAAAATGTATAGAACTGTGTCCAAATACCTGTTTTGTGTCTCTTGTTGTTTAATGGTTAAGCAACGGAGCCCCAGTGGCCTAATTGATAAGGCACTGGCCTCCTAAGCCAGCGATTGCAAGTTCGAGTCTCTAATGCGATGTGTTTGAGCAGAGTGGCGCAGCGGAAGCGTGCTGGGCCCAAAACCCAGAGGTCGATG
>CM017899.1:1608091-1856145 GCA_008369825.1 Triplophysa tibetana | reverse complement strand
GTCGCTTTCGATGGTGCCCGGGATTCCAAAGCGAGGCACGATCTCTTCGTTAGGATTTTATACAACTCGTTTTCGCGTCCTCTTTTGCGCATGGAAATGCTTTCAGGCCACTTTGAGAATCGATCAATAATTACCAAAAAAGATATTTCAGATATACCTATCGGCGGCATGTGCGTAAAATCGATCTGTAGATGTTGAAAAGGAGCCTCCGGATGTGTCAATGCATCGTGCTTAGCTGATTTGTGCGGGTTTACCTGTGCACATGTTAAGCATGCATTCAAAACAAGATTAGCTTTTTATGAACATCGGCTATACAATACAATTGATTAATTGCTTGAACTACTTTTGCACAACTGTGTTGATAACCCATGGTAATGTCTAATTAGGATAATTAATCCTAGTTTTGGTAGTGCTATTCTACCCTGTTCGTCCCTTATAATCCCTTCCTTATCAGGAGTGCAAACATTCTTTCTCCATGCTCTAAGTCTCCCTCTGTTGGCTGACTTTGCAAGAATTTGATATCAATGTCAGGTACATTCGATATGTGCGCTGTCATTGCTATCTGTGTTTCATTTCTTGGATGAAATGGTGATTAATCTGAGCTTGGGCTGCTGCCTTTGCTGCTTCATCAGCCCTTTTGTTGCCTACAGCCATTTTATCCTCCCCCGACGCATGACCCTTGACCTTTACGATGGCCACTCGAGCGGAAGCTGAACTGCCTCAGTTAACTGTCCTATCAGATTTGCATGTGCTATTGGCTACCCTCAGCAGTTTTGAAACTTCGTGCTTCCACATTTTGGCATAATGGTGAAGAACACTCCAAGCATATCGAGAGTCGGTATAGATATTTGCTTTTTTTCCTCTCATTAGCTCACAGGCCCGTATTAATGCTATCAACTCTGCTGCTTGTGCCGATTAAATCTAAAGCAAAGTTCCTTTACCTCTCCTGTATCGGAAACCACAGCATAGCCACACAGGTAGACACCGTCAGAGGGCTTTGACAAGACCCATCAACAAAAATGTGTTCCCCCCCTCTAGGGGCGTGTCCAGCAGATCGACCCTAGAAGAGTAAGAAGTTGTCAGTTCAAAGATGCAATCATGTTCAACATCAAAATCTGCCATGTCTACCATACCCAAAATACCAGCAAAGCAGGATTAATGTTGCTGTCGGTTGAATGGTAAGATTTTTCGTTGCCAGCAGAGTAGCCTCGTACCCTGAGCGTCGTTGCGCTGTCAGGTTTGTGTTTGCATGTTGTGTAAAATTACCCCTACCTGATGGGATGCATACAATGTTAAAGGGTGTGACAGCACAGTTTTCTCAGCCACCTGTACCATCAGAGCAGCTGCCGCCACTGCACGAAGACATGCTGGCATACCTGTGACTATGTTTCTAATTTCTTAGACAGATATGCAACGGCCTATAAATACTGAACCATGCTCTTGCAATAAGACCCCCAAAGCTGCACCCACCGTCTCCCTAACATGCAAGTGAAAAGGTTTGGTATAGTCTGGCAGGCCCAATGCTGGTGCGGTTGTGATGGCTGCTTTCAAGGCATTGAAATGTTCGTCTGCTTCCACAGTCCACTCCAATGGTGTGTTTGGTGGAGCTTTGTGATCGATCAACCCCTCAGATGTCTATCGTGAACGCGCAGTCGGGTATCCACTGCCTGCAATAGTTAATTAGTCCCAGAAAGCTTGTAACTGCTGGACTGTTCGTGGGACTTAACTTTTTCTGATCAGCTGGACCCTGTCCGTGGAGATTGCTCTGAGACCCTGCATCAGCACATGTCCCAAATAGGTACCTTCGTTTTGACCCATTGCAGTTTCTCTCTCGAAGCTTTGAAACTGTTTCAGCAAGTACATTGCAAACAATTATAGATGCTTTTTCACAGTCCAACTCCGTCTCCCCCGACACGAGGATATCATCTGCAAACTGAAGAACACAAACTGATGAAGGCAAATCAGTCATTTTGGCCAAAGTTCTGTGTACTGGCCGCAGAAAAGACAGCCGGTGAATCGCGATATCGTTGGCAAGGCGTGTCCACGAATATTGTTGTCCTTTAAATGTAATGCTAACAAAGGCTGAGTGTCTGGGTGTACAGGTACGGAGAAAAAAGCTGCACACAAATCAATTACAGTGAATATTTGTGTGAAGTGGCACAGAATTCATAACAGTCAAAACATCAGGCACAATTGGGTGCGAGTGGTATGATTAACTGATTTACTGCTCTTAAATCTTGAGTTAATCTCCATGTTTTCCCATCAGCTTTCACTACAGGATTAATTGGTGTGTTGTATGGTGAGTGTGTGTGTTCGAGGACACCCTGCTGGACAAAACTTTCAATTAAAGGCGTATACCTTCTTCCTTATCTTTAGATAAAGGGTATTGTTTAATGTAGACAGGCTTGTTTGTTTTAAGTTTTGCCCTGTACGGTTCCATATCAATGAAACCAGTGTCATCTTTGAACTGAGACCATAACAAAGGTTAATCATGGAGTCCACCCGTGTAGGCATGCTGCATCCGGAAACAGGCGATCGTGAACCGTTTGGCTGTCCACCTGTTGGCAAAGGATCGACGGACGCCTGTAGACTAGACAGAAAGAAAAAACAACCTTGTTATCAGTAAACTTAATATCCATGCCTAGTTTGTGCATATCACGACCTAAGAGATTTAGCGGAGCTCCTGGAATAATGGTGAATTTGTGAAAAAATGGTTAATACCCGAGGTTTAACCTGTATTGGGGGGGGGTGTGACAGTACAAGCATGTCAGTTCCGGAAATTCCCACAGAGTGAATAATTGATTTGTTATGGGACCTTCGTAGCTATTAGCAGTCATGGACGAAGCATCTGCGCCTGTATCAAGCAGAAGGTTTGAGGCTGCCCATTTATCATAAGGCAAAATAAGGCAAATCTTCGCCATTATTCGAGAAGCTTAAGGTCACCATACTTAAATCAAAACTGATCATCACTCCGTGGACACCCTATGACGATTTAAGTGCCACTGGGATCGGGTAAGAAGTACCCGCTGTTGAAGCACCCATGTCTCATGTCTGCTCTGTGGTGTGTGCCGTGTGTGTTTGAAGGGTTTTAAAGTTATGTTTGTATTACAATGTTTCATTCATTATAATCTACGTTTTTACTACATTTTATTTTCTTTCTATGGATCACGTATAATCAATAAGTAAAACTGTGTGCATTAAGTGGATATCAGTATGAATAATGTGTGTATGTTTAAAAGGGTGAAAACTAAGCTTGCATATTAGAGTGCAGGAAGATAGTTTCAACAGCATATGGGGGTTGGGAGTATGTGTGTGTGTTGCATTCCATGCAGAAAGGGACTACAGGAGAGCATCCTGCATATACAACGCACATACCCATATAGCGAGGTTTTAAGAAACAAACCATATGTGAAGACTGTGTGGGGGATGTGTATGATATGTCTTATGCTATGTCTCATGATATGTCTTATGCTATGTCTTATGATATGTCTCATGATATGTCTCATGATATGTTGCAGAAAACGAGGAGAATAGAATGTGTGTGCGCAGCTATGGTTGCCCAATTCCATAGCCGTTGGGGCCTCAGGTCAGGGGTTAACAGATGTGATCAAGTTGGGGAAGTGCGTTGTTTTCACAGAAGCCAAACGGGAGAAGAAAACGTCAGCTGAGAACTGGTCCAACGATTGGTCAAGATTCGAAGCAAGCTTGAAGACACACCTCTCACATACACTAATAAATATGTTGTACACTGTTTAGGCGGGGCTGATCTCTGGTAGTACTCTGTGCGTAGAGTGAGTGTGTGAGACAGCCCAGCGCTGAGCCTCAAGTCAATAAACTTCAACTTTTGTTCATCCGAAGTCCAGTAAGTCCAATTTTTGAATACGCAGGACAGCAGATGACCACAGTGTGTGACTCACCAAAACTGGCTTGCGCAACTGCTTGCACTCTCGCTTGTAATGGCCCCTCCCTCCGCACTGAAAGCAGATTACCTCAGACTTCTTTCGTTTGACAGACGTTTGTTCAGTTATCCTCTTTTCTGGATAGCCTGTAAACATAGCATTCTCAACCTTTCCAGAATACCCACCAGAAACCCCACCAGAACTATCCAGCTCCCTGATCCTCTTTCCTAGACCATCTAAAGTCATATCATGCAAGTTAGAAGTTGTTATTCTGATCAGCTGCGCCTGTCTAGGATGCATGTTATTCAGAAGAGTGTTAACAAACAGAGGCTTTATTTCATTGTTTAATGGCAATTTAGAATCTTCAACCCACGCTTTCTTAAAACGGACAAAAAATTGAGCCGCTGATTCTTTCGCTGCCTGTGTGGTGCTTTCTGCAAGAGATAAGACCTGTTGACTCCCTAGACATTTATCAAGAAACCTCTTATCTGTGTAAAAAACATTTCAACATTAGCAGAAGTTTCCCAAACACTCATGTGGTTTGCAGCCGTACCGCTGTAAAAAAAGTGTTTTTATCATTGTCAATAGATAATGTGGGACATTTTTCAATCAGCATTTCTTCATTTACATCTTTCTTTAGTGTTCTTAACAACACCGCTCGGAAATCTCTTCCTGTAAAATGTGAATATTTTGTGTGCGTTTGCAAAATTGACACATATTTACCCCGCTTCCTGTGGGGAGGCAACTTTTACAGACCGCCTCCATATCAGACATTCGTAATGGTCTAACATTTAGCGTATTTCCAGCCCTCACCCAAACCATTGAATTTTTCGGTTTGTAATTATGTTAGGTTTAACAATGCATTTTTTGGTTTTACCTCGACTGTTTGTTCTTGACCTGTAATGTTAAGTTTTGCGGACACGGTATTACCCCTGATGATTGGTTTTACCGACAGAGTGGGCGCAGAGGGTGCAGTCTGACCTTGGCTAGGAGCCTGGTAAGAAGGCGGTGGTCTTTCTAATGGCCACAGATTGTGACTTGCATATGCAACCATTTTTTGTTATCCGGACCCTGGTCCCAACCTTCCTCATCTCTTTCCATACTGCATAAGCTTTATTCATGTATGGATAATCCCACATTGGGTCTCCCCACCCTTCCTTTACCAGGCTCTTTGCCAAAACATACAATCATCAGAAAAGGAACCTTCCCTCGGGTAGGGAATATCAATTTGCGGTTTTATTCCCTCCGACCATCCTGCGAGATTGCTAATATGGATTTGCATAAAATCCCTGATTATTTCTATGCATAAATGCGACAGGCGTTTCGGCCGGCAGTGGCTTTGAAGCAGAATTCCCCATCTTACACTCCAAACAAGTTAGTGATAAAGACAGTACAGACAAAACAAAGATAACCCTCGTGTTCAATCGACCAAAAGTTTCAACACTACTGCATGTATTATATTGTGATCAGAGGTGGATATTAAATTCACCGTCTTTTTCCTGATAACAATATTTCAATATGTCATGCAGTAACAGTGAAATCTGTAATAAATTATTCTTTTTTAGAATAAACTCTAATAAATTTGTTAACAAAGCACTTTCTCTGAGAAGCCAACACCACGATCCAAAATTACAGTGTGATCAGTACTGCAAAACTTTCATATTCTTACGATAATAATTATTTTACTAATTACTGTTGCCAGCCGCATTGTCACAACAATGGGAAAGCGAATTCCCACTAACATGAATTGAAAAAACCTATTTCGTCCCACGAAATATTAAACCACAAGAATCCTACAGGGTAAGCGTTATTCTCTAAGCCAGAAAAAAAACTGTATAGAAGAAAAAACACTCACCCTTTTCCTGTAGGTCTGTGCCCGATCGTCAGGTGCGCTTTCCCAGTATGCTTTGGCCTCTTGGTTCTAAGAGAGAAGAGAGTCTCTTCCTCCCCTCATAGACGAGCCCCCAACTGTTAGAATGTAAAATTCTCAATGTCCCCTTCAAATATTATTCTATGGTTGAAAAGTGTAGTCGACGGAACACACAGTTGCAGATCTGGAGACAAAGTTTGACACAGACAACAAGTGCTTGTTTCAATCAGAGTCCAATGTTTATTTGTATGAGGACTAATATTATAAGATTAAAAGGAGGTGTCATAAAAAACCACAAGGGTGGAAAAAGACAAGACTTGATGTTTAGTCTCATTCCTCCTCAGGACGATCAGATATGATTATAACTACGTACTAAGCATCAAAACACATCAATTCATATCATTAAGAGCCTTGAGATGGAGACCGATAGTCACTCAGGTCAGTACGACTCTCAACTAGGATTAAACAACAGGAAAGTAAGGCCCATATTAGGGTGAAGGAAGCTTATACTAATCTGAATGAATACGTATGATAGACAAATGTTCTTTTAGACACAGATGATATATTTAAGAGGACAGGACGAAATCCAGATTCTCACAGGGACGTAGTAAAGAAAAGAAGGGAGAACGGAGGGAAAGGACTCCCGGACCCCTATATGTTCTTAGGGAGCAAATTCACCGCCCTCCATATTAAATATGCCACAACCCCATCCAGCAACAATAAGACTGCGGCAATGGCGAGGTTCTGGATGGGGTCATACCTGCTTTTTTTAAAGATTTTACCTGTTGATCTTAGAACCCCGGTGTCTTTTAATCTGCCTAAAGAGTACCATTTTATCAAGAAGTTTTTAAAGAAATACAACTTGGAGGACCAGGAACTCTCTGTTTTAACTAACCACAAGTCTCTTGTCTCTTTTGTGCAGGACCGGGAAGCAGTGAGTCCAGTTCCAGGCCTCACACTAGGTGAGGCCAAACAAGTTTGGAGGAATGCAGCCCACCCCGCTCTTCAGAACCGGCTCAAGGACCTGACGTGGATGGCAGCTCACGAAATCCTCCCAGCCAGGGCGGTTATGCACTCCAGAGACATGGCCAAAAATCCTGTCTGTCCACGCCTGGGGTGCAATGCCCCGGAGACAGTGAGACACCTCCTCTGGGAGTGCGGCACTGCGCGGGACCTGTGGACCAGAACTGGCCACCTGTATTTCCCGTGCCTGCCAGCGGGTGGGGTACAGGGACTACAAGCTCGCCATCTACGGGGTGGGTCGGAGCTTGAGAACTTTGTCATCACAGCAATTCATCTCGCTCTGGCTCACCCTGAACACCATCAAAGATGTCCTCTGGACCACCAGAAACCTGCTGGTTTACAAGTTACGGTGCCCCTCCACGCCTGCGAGCGGATGGTAACATCCAAGCTGCAGGGGCCCCGGGCTTTGTCATTCGGAGGAGGGGCTGGGGTCACGCTTAGGGTCCCAGCCTTGCCCCCGCACCTGGTCGCCCGTAGATGCACCCTCACCAATCTGGCTACGGGAACAGCGGGCCAGCGGGCCGGAGGGAGAGGATTTCCGCTGGCTGCCGGAAATAGAAGGGAATTGGCTTGTTCTGCAGAGCGGGGTGATGGCCATCTTGTCAGGGACTCCTCCCAGTTCTGGACAACAGATGACGAGAGACAGTGTTTTTTTCTTTTTAAGATTGTGGGTTTTAATGGTCATTTCCTCGTTTTATACCTTTTAAACACCGTAAAGGGTTTTTAGGCATGTTCGGAATTTTAAACATGTGTTTTATACCTTTTAAAGCATGTGTTTGAAATTTTTTAACATGTTTAACATGTCTTTTATGTCATCCCTTGTTTTATGTTGTTTTATTTCTCTTTCCAGAATTCACACTTTGAATGTTTTTTTATCTTGGTTTGAATTTCTAAATTAAAAATGTTATGAAATGGAGATGAAAATATGAAACATGATGACAATAAAAAAATTTTCGAAAGAAAAATCTGTTCTTATCAGTTTAATATCTGATACGTCCCCTATCTGGGGACCATATATTAAATGGATTTTTGAAGCGCGGAGCTGGAAGCGGGGCTTCCTCCGCCCACTCCACGCATCGACCTGGTATTGCAGTGTCTCCAGGAACGGTGCACTCCCCTTTCGGGGATAACAGTTTGTGTTGAAAGGTAGCGTTGTGCATACAAAAAGTCTTATTTCTTACGTGATTGTCTATAATGGAAATTTTGGGAGGCAAAAATGAATTCACTGACTCACTCACTCACACGCACGCAAGCCCTTACGTTTGTTTGTGTACGTGTTTAGCGCTAAATTTATGCGGTTAGTTATGTGTTGAAGAACGTAGTTCCTATTAGAGACGCTAGCGCCTGGCTTACATGCCGTTGCGTGATAGTGTGAGAAAAGGTGTCCAGCATCATAAGGAAACACTTTCAGCATATGTGGACTGTTTTTTTAATTCTTGATGTATTTATTTATTCGTGTGTATGTTTGCTTGTCGCCTTTGTGCGCTTTCCCAGGGGTTGTACGGAGCAATCAACTGGAACTTGCAGTTGCCGAACGCTCGCTCGGGGTCAGCCTTGATGTGCATCGCAGAGGCAAGTGAGGGATCTGTGACCCGAATGTAGCAAATCATACTTACCTGGCAGGGGAGACACCATGATCGCGAAGGCGGTTCACCCAAGACGAGGCTCGGCCATTGCACTGAGGTTGGGTTGACTTTTGCGAATTCCCCAAATGTGGGAATCTCGACTGCATAATTTCTGGTAGTGGGGGACTGCGTACGCGCTCTCCCCTGATCATTTATCAAAAAAAGAGAAACTTTATATTGTGCGCGCTGTCCTGCACGTTGTTGCAACCTTATTGATGAAAGAACTGTTCTGCAAGAATCGCGCACGAAATCGAGTGATCGGTTCATTATTTTTTTTCATGTTTTTTTTAATACAATTTGTGTGTTGTTCGATCGTTCCCTCGTAAATATATATACATAAATGTATGTGATCATTTATTCATTCATTTATTTGCGTGTTATTTATTTGTTTGCTCGTTTTATGATCGATTCATTTTGTGAATTGTTTGTTCGTTCACTTATTGGACGCCTCATCAGACGGACCGCAGAGTATAGAACGCATCTTCGACGGAGGTTCTGCAAGGCCACGCTGACCTTTATGTTTGTTAAACGTGTGCTCGTCCGTCCGTTCGTTCATTCGTTCCTTCGTTCATTCGTTCAAGTCTTCATAATAGCCTATTTAATTATTTATTCGTTCGTTGGTTTATTCTATTGTTTAAAAAATAAATTTGATTGTCTGTTCGTTCGTTCACACCATGACCTGTGAGCCGCATGTGCACCGCCAGCCCAATAGTCAGTGCCGCCCCTCGGACTCCCGCTCGCCACCCGTAGCGGGCATCGCTTCTCGGCCTTTAGGCTAAGATCAAGTGTCTTGTCGGACGGCTGTGTTGCGATCGCCTCTTGTAGGTTCCCTGGCTGGTGTTTATCAGTAACACAAGCTCCAAACCTACGAGAGGTATACTGTTGCGGCGTTTCCTGCTCAAGCAGTTTTTAAGGAAGGCTTCTTGTCGAGAGTGGATTTTATCGGACGATTCGTTTTAAGGTAAGTTATTTATTTATTTATTGTTGGTTTTGAAGTTTGTTTTAGTGTGCTGTAGGTGCCTCCAACATGTCGGCTACTCGTGCCGGCGTGCGGAGGCACCACAGCGTGCGTTTTAATCTTAAAGAAGTAGATGGGAAAATGGTAGAATTGTCAAGGTTGGATTTTTCACGAAAACTGATTCAAAAAACTTTGGGGTTTTCCCCAGAAGATTTAAATTGTATTTTGTCTCTGCCTTTTAACAAAGGCTTTGACGTGAGTTTTAAGAATGCAGCAACACTAAACGGTTTCTGGCAACGTTTTGAACAAGCTAAACCCCACTTCTCCATGTTCAAGGTGGATAAATTGACTGACAATGCACAGAAAGTTGTCATTGTCAGAATGTTTAATGAGACTGTGAGCGGAGAAGATATTTGTGTATGGTTGGGAAGATTTTGCACTGTTAAGGGCCAGGCTATGAAGGTTGTGGATGAAGACGGTATTTGGAATTGTGCTTGGAGGGTTCCCATAAAACAATGGGACGACCCCCAAGGTTTCCAGGGCCTGAGACATCTGCCATCAATGGTAGTTCTGGGAGAAAACAGGGGCTACATACACTATCAGGGAATGCCCAAACTCTGCCGCAGGTGTGGCGAATTTGGGCACCTGGTAGAAGCGTGCCAGAAAATGTTTGTAAAAAATGTAGAGAAATTGGTCACTCTTTTGAAGAGTGCACAAACGGCAGAAAGTGTAACCTCTGTGGAGACACAAATCATCTCTACAGAGAATGCCCAAAATCTTTTGCCAACAAATTGAAATCAAACAGAGTGGAGAATACAGCGAGAGAGACGTTTAATGAGGGGCGGAGCAACACATTTTAAATCTCCCGCCAAAATCAGCGGGCATAGATCAAATAGAAAAGGAGGCGGAGCCTGGCCCAGACAACTCGGAAATTAATCAAGACCTAGAAGAAGAGGAATGCGAAACAGGAAAAAATGATATGGAACAAGAACACAAATCAGTCAACAGCAAAATGAAGGAGAAGTATCTAAAGACACACTTCCCAGTGCTTAGGTTAAAAGGAAAAGGGTGAATAAATCCCCCTTGGCCAAAGAGATAGAGAAGAGAGATGGTTGGAATCATTTTCAGATTCCTCCTCTTCAGGAGACCTGAACAGGATTTTTCCTACCAACTCTCCCAATGAAACTTCTTTTTTATCCATTGAGCTTAAAGCATCCACCCCGAGACCGGTTAAAAGCAGCACCGGAGGGAAACAAGTTACAGCCCTTGACTCCTCATCAATAGGAATCAAGGAAGAACTTGTCTCACAAGACATAGATACTGGGCAGTAGACCAGCAATACCATGGTTTTAAGTATTTGTAAAACCCCTTTTAAAAGTTTTAAAATGTATTCCTCTTTTAATGATCATGACCCTCACCATATCAACAATCAACGTAAGAAGCGTGAGAGCCATTTTAAGGGCACAAAGTTTTTTATCCTGTCTAAATTCTTTTAAGTCAGATGTTTTTATATTACAGGAGTGCACATTGCCTTTTAAAAAATCTTACAAAAAATGGGAAGATCTTTGGACCAATGGACCATCACTATGGAGCGGTTCGAATTTCAATAAAAATGATGGAGTGGCCATTTTAATAAACAATCCCAACATCTTGGTGAAAGGTAACACAGTGGTGAGAGAAGGGCGGGCACTTTTAGCCAATCTGACCTTTTTAGACAAGGATTTTAACATTTTAAATGTGTATGGTTTTACAGAAAAAAATGAGAGACATGAACTTTTAAAAGATCTGCAACCCCACCTTTTAGGGAGAGACCCTTTAATCTTAGCGGGAGATTTCAATTGTGTTTTAAGTAAGAAGGACAGGAAAGGGGCTGGAGTTGATTTTAGGGAAGACAAAACAACAGTTTTATTGCAGAATACCATAAGAGATTTTAAATTGACGGACTGTTTTAAAACAGAGGAGGGCTTCACCTGGTCCAATGGTGACGGTTCCCGAGCCTCTCGTATAGACTTTATTTTGACTAGAAATTGCCCGCCCACGGATGCTACATTAACCCCCCTATTTTTCTCAGACCACGTCATGCTTTCCTGCACCCTTTCACTTCCCTCGGGCGTGACTGTAGGTAAGGGTCTGTGGAAATTAAATTGCTCTCTTCTACAGGACAAGGACATAGTGAGTCAATATGGAAAGCAATACAAACAATGGCAGAGCCTTCAGGACTTTTTTAAATCACGAGCACACTGGTGGGACATGGTGAAGGGTAAGACACAGATTTTTTTTAGACAAGCAGGGAAAAGGAAAAAGGAGAAAGAAACACGACGTATGGTGGGGTTGCAGAAAAGGTTGCAGCGTTATTCTAACCTTTTAAACATGGGGTTTGATTTTAAAGCAGAAATAGAAGAAGTAAAAAAAGAAATGGTAAAATTAACTGAAATTAAAAGCAAAGGCGTGATCTTAAGGTGCAAAGAAAAGAAAATTGAAGAAGGGGAAAAATGTACAAGGTACTTTTTCAAGAAGATCATCAATAGAGACAAAGCCATAACAAACCTCAAAGACAGACATGGTGAGATGATGACATAGACAAAAGGTATTTTAAATGTGGTGGAAAGTTTTTATGAAGATTTGTACAAAGAAAAGAGTATAGAGGGGAGAGTCGCAAAAGAGATATCCTCATACATTACTAAGACAATAAAAGACAGCGCCCCCCTAGTAAAAGATTTCACGTTTTTAGAAATTGAAAAAGCTTTGAAACATTTTAAGAAAGGTAAGTCACCGGGAACTGATGGGCTTCCTGTGGAGTTTTATCAAACCTTTTGGGACATTTTATCAGAAGACCTTTTTGTGATTTTAAACGACCTGGACAAACTCAATACTTTACCCGAAAGTTTTAGAATAGGAATAGTGACATTGCTACACAAAAAAGATGAGAAGGCAGAGTTGAAGAACTGGCGTCCAATAACCCTTTTAAATTTGGATATGAAACTTTTTAGCAAAGTTTTAATGCAACGAATGTCGACGGTTTTAACAGACTTAATCTCCACCAACCAAGCCTGCGCTATCCCTGGGAGAAAGATCACGGACAGCCTAGTACTGATAAGAGACACCATCTGTTATGCGAGAGACAGAAGTATTCGGCTCGTAGTCTTAAATTTAGATTTTGAAAAAGCTTTCGACCGAGTCTCGCACCAGTATTTATTCCAAGTACTGGAAAAAATGGGTTTCCCAGGGAGGTTTTTAACGTGGGTGGGAATGCTATATCGAGATATAACCAGCAGAATTCTAGTAAATGGGAACCTCTCAAAAGCAATAGATTTGGTTGCGGCGTCCGTCAGGGGTGTCCGTTATCTCCTCTCCTGTACGTTGCTTGTATTGAGCCTTTAGCGCAGATCTTGCGAAGGGACCGGTGGAGAAAAGGACTTGATATACCAGGGACAGGGGGACTGACAGCAAAGACAGTTTTATACATGGATGATATTAACATTTTATGCACAGACATTTTATCTATAAAGAGGACCATGGACGTGACTGACTGGTTTGGGCGGGCGTCAGGGGCCAAATTGAACAGGGACAAAACGCAAGCACAGTTCTTCGGCCCCTGGCTCCCCATAGAAATGGAGGGACTTGACCTGAAATTAAAAAAACTGATCTAAAGATATTGGGAGCAAAATTTGACAGCAACGGTGGAGGGAGCAGAAACTGGCCAGACGTTTTGGCAAAAGTTAGACAGAGACTAGGGTTCTGGCAACTGAGACAACTAACTTTGGAAGGGAAAGTTTTAATTATTAAAACTGTGATTTTACCGTTGCTTTTATTGTTGTGTTCTATTTTTTATCCTCCTAGATTCTTTCTTTTAGCACTGGATCGAGCAATCTTTTACTTTTTGTGGGGGTCTAAGTGGGAGAGGCTGAGGAGAGAAACAATGAAGAGAGCACCGGAGCATGGAGGCAAAGGAGTCCCAGACCCCCAACTGGTTTTAGGAGCACAATACACTGCATTGCACATCAAATACGCAACGCCCCATCCAGAGAACACAAAACAGTAGCCATGGCCAGGTTCTGGATGGGGTCATATCTGAGGTCCTTGAAGATTTTAAAAGTAGACTTAAGAACACCCATTGCTTTTAATCTTCCCCCAGCATATGTTTCTATTAAAAAGTTTTTAAAATTTTAACTTGGAAAAGGAAAACGTTACAATTTTAACTAACCATCGCTCAATTCTATCTGTTGTTCAGGAGCGGGAAAAAGTGAGCCCCGTGCCCGGGCTCACATCAGGTGAAGCAGAAAGGGTGTGGCGTGAGGTATCCCACCCAGCACTCCAGAACAAGCACAAAGATCTGGCATGGATGGTTGCCCATGAGATCCTCCCGGTCAGGGCGGTGATGCATTCCCGAGGAATGGGTGCGACCTGTCCACGGCCCGGATGAGGCAGGCCGGAGACAGTGAGGCATGCTCTCTGGGAGTGCAGCGCTGCGAGAGACCAGTGGGCAATGGCCGGCCCCCTGCAATTCCCGTGCCTGCCAGCAGGTGGGGTACCAGATTACCGCATGGTGAGAGACGGGGTGATCCAGAGGAAAAAGCCAGAAAAACATGAAATAGATCTCTGGATCACCATTAATTGCATCAAAGATGCCATCTGGACCTCCAGAAACCTGCTGGTAGGGAAGCACGTACAGGTGTCTCTGCCAGCCACTCACCAGCTGGCCTCATCCAGGCGGCAGGAGTACACCGTACGTGCCCAATCGGACGTGGGGGCCGGAGCTTCACAGGGAGGTCTCCACAGCCACCGACCCTGAATGCCCGTAAATGCTTCCTCTGGTAAACAAACACAGTAACTAACTGGCAGCCATTGACAAGTAACTTACTCTAATAAACAATCACAGTTACTTACTGGCAGCCATTGACAAGTAACTTTCTTTTTAAATAGTTTATTACTTGTCAATGGCTGCCAGTAAATTACTGTAATTTTCACAATATATTTCTTACAGTGTATACATCGTCACTAGGGGTGTAACAATACACTCAGCTCACGATTCGATACATATCTCGAGGCTTGGCTCACGATAGGTCCGTGTATCATCTGATCATTTGATTATTCCATTCAATACAACAAACGGGAAAAGAAAAAAAACGTCGATATTTCGTTTTTCTGTATGCACAATTTATTTAAAAAAACCATGGGTTTCTTCTTATTTCTTCTTAAAACATGAATTCCAATAAATGCATAAACCAAAACGAAATAACAACCCGAATTACTGTTTTTTCATTTTGGGGTAATTTTGCACGGACTTCTGCGCGCGCACGCTTTGCGCATGCCCGTCATGTGAGCGCGACATCACGCTGTTCAGAAATGCGATCGATCAGTTATAATTTACAATGTCTTTAGCTGTACATGATTAATATTCATGAAATGTTTATAATTCATGTGACATATCACGACATGTCGGAAAAAGAGTCCATATGCTCTCTGGAGAACACTGCATTAATATGCAGACCCAAACCCAACATTAATATGAACATGCGTTACACAATTTTCTGTTGCCCGTGATATTTTGTGACCGCAGTAGGCGCTGTTGTCACTGCCGACAATTCTCTACGCAAAGAGCATAAATTCGTGCAGGAATTCGCTTTGTGCTCGTGCGCAGCTTTTTAATCTTGCGCAATAACGCGCTTCGTTCTCGTGCACGTTACTGTGAGCGGGCTTTTCGGAAAGTCTGTTGAGAGTGCTGACGTGACGCGAGTGGTATATATAGATATATATATACACACACATATATATATTCACTTTTACCCTAAGAGAACAGCAATCACGACAATTCTAAACATTGTCCATTTAAGAAACATGAACATGAATGAGCTTTGTGTTATACATACATACATTATAGTCTATAAAATGTACGTAAGAACATACTATTATAAAATTATATGTTTATAATGTACAGAGTAACCTTGTAGTCCTTCAGTCCTTCATATCTCACGATGCACGGTAACAGGAAAAAATAATCTGTTACCTTCCCCTGTTTTACACAGAATAGCCTTATTGTTCTCCATATTCACTCTTTTGACATAAAATGCCTTCTGTGTCTTATCCTGAAGTGCATTTAGCTGTGATGAGAAAAGTGACTGTGGTACAGCACCATATCTCACGATGCACGTAACTTGGACTTTGATTTTAAGTATATTTAAGTGCATTTTCGGGTTTTATTAACTTAATAAACTTTATTTTTCAAAACAGCAAATAATTATAAAAAAAACTATCATGATAGATGTATACTTAATACAATTTTTACCCAAGCACTTGGTTTTTTTTTTTTGGCTGCATCCTTCTCCCCACAATAGTGGCAAAGCTCACTGAGGTCATCTGGTCACCAACAAAACAATACAACTCAGTAATGGGCTTTATCTGTTAATCATTGAAATAATATATGATATTGTGAAAATGACAGAAGTACACCAATAATACTTGTCTAGTTTAGAAGTGTCATCGCCACCTAGCTTCTGTACTCTTCAACCGCAGAGTGGTCATTCAAAATTGAAAAGGCTCTTCAGCAAGTATTTTTAAGAAAGTGAACTATGCTTTATTGTAAAGTGTAATAGCGATCGATGCTTTGGCAGACTGTAGTAAGAATATATTTATAGTGGGGATAATGAATATTTGAAAAGCCTTTAGCCATACCCACTAGTGTACTTTTCTCTCAGGTGCTAATTAAGGTTACCTACCAATGATACGAAAGTTGTTAGCTATTCTTTATAAAGTGTAACGCTGCTGTTTATCAGCATCTTTGGGATATTCCCTTTTAAAAGAAAGTTCTTCTGCTCCAGCTGCATGTTACCATCTATTTTGCACAGATATAATATCAGGTGCCGATCACGTTGATCTGCTTTCCAGTGGGTGCAAACTAGCTAACGGAGACCCCAAGTGATTGGCATGATATGGGGAGATGGGAAGAATATAAAAATAAAATAAATAAGACATGTGATTAAATCATCACAAATTAATACTATATATCTCAAATGTTACATTACAAAAAATAAAATACTGTAATAATTTAGTAATGTAACATTTGAAGGTATAAAGTATTAATTTTGTGATGATTTAATCACATGTCTCAGCCAATAACGGTATGACTTTAGTGGCGCCAAATTTTGGCCATAGCCAGCAATGAGGTAAGAGAGGTCCAGATACTTTTTTAATGCTCATAAAAAAATACAAAACATACATTAAACTGTTTTCAAGTGCATATACAACATACTGTCATACACTACATCGAAAACATCTTTAACAATAAATTATTATCAATTACAAAGAAGTTAACGTTAACAATAAGCCTATTCTGTGTAAAACAGGGGATGGTGACGGATTTTTTTAGGCCTGTTACCGTGCATCGTGAAATATGGTGACCTGCTGCACCACAATCACTGTTCTCATCACATCTAAATGCTTTTCAGGATAAGACACAGAAGGCATTAGATGTCAAAAGAGTAAATGTGGAGACCAATAAGGCTATTCTGTGTAAAACAGGGGAAGGTAACAGATTATTTTAGCCTGTTACCGTGCATCGTATGATATGGTGACCTGCTGAAGGCCTACAAGGTTACTCTGTACATTATAAACATATCATTTTTAATATTATGCTCTTATGTACATTTTATAGACTATAATGTATGTATGTAACACAAAGCTCATTCATGTTCATGTTTCTTAAATGGACAATGTTTAGAATTGTCGTGATTGCTGTTCTCTTAGGGTAAAAGTGAATATGTATATATATATATATATATATATGGGTGTGTGTATATATATCTACACATACACACACCTAAATATTGGCTATAAAACAATTACCATGGCAATCACAATAATTCCAAACGAATTAAATGAACCTGCTTTGTGACGTTCAATGGGCGTGTTCAGCATCTCACGTCACGTCAGCACTCTAAACAGACTTTCCGAAAAGCCCGCTCACAGTAACGTGCACGAGAACAAAGCGCGTTATTGCGCAAGATTAAAAATCTGCGCACGAGCACAAACCGAATTCCTTTACGAATTTATGCTCTTTGCGTAGAGAATTGTCGGCAGTGACAACAGCGCCTACTGCGGTCACAAAATATCACGGGCAACAGAAAATTGTGTAACGCCTCTTCATATTAATGTTGCAGTGTTCCCCAGAGAGCATATGGACTCTTTTTCCGACATCTCGTGATATGTCACATGAATTATAAACATTTCATGAATATGAAACATGTACAGCTAAAGACATTGTAAATTTTAACTGATCGATCGCATTTCTGAAAAGCGTGATGTCGCGCTCACATGACGCGCATGCGCAAAGCGTTCGCCCGCAGAAGACCATGGGAAATTACCCAAAATTAAAAAACAGTATTTCGGGTCGTTATTTCGTTTGGTTTATGTATTTATTGGATTTAGCGTTTTAAGAAGAAATTAGAAGATAACCATCGTTTTTTTTTAAAAATTGTATTTACAGAAAAACGAAATATCGACTGTTTTTTTCTTTTTCCGTTTGTTATATTGAATGGAATAATCAAATGATCAGATGATACACGGACCACGATACGATACACATCTCGATATTTTGAACAAAATTGAAAAATGAAACTGAAATGCAAATAACATTTATTTTCAAAATATTAACAATTTATTAAGTTTTTGTTGTACATACAATTTAATAAAGAATTTTAACATTTTAAGGCTTAACTGAAATGAGAAATAAGATCAGTGTCAATTTTGACACCAAATTTTGATTTAGTTTTAGTCATCCCATTTTATCATAGTCTAGTTAATAGTCATACTTTAGTCTTCTTTAGTCAACGAAATCTACATTATATTGGTCTACTAAAATCTAAATGGATTAACTCATTTAATTGGTTTTTAATTTAGAATTAAATTAAAACAGGTCACTACCTTCATTTTTCAGAAAAGTTCAGTAACTACTGGTTCCGCATTGTCGCAACACAGAGAATATTAGAAATGAACGACATGTACTCCTTCATTCGGTCTCAATTTGACTCAATTGACTCTTTCGTCAAGGGCGTATTCATTCAGTACGTTCAACCAATGAAACGCTCTGATAGAGATCACAGTCAAACGCCATTGGCTAATGTCTTTGCACAGTCTTTGCTTGAGACTGTAATGAATGAGAATTATTTAATCTTTCAAAAAGGCAAATTACATAAATAATTACATTTCTTCAATTATGCAAATCACATACTGTTTTTAACATGTCATTCAATCTCTTAATATACAGTACAACTTACTTCATCCCTTCTCTGATCGGAACAGCGCTGGTGTCTTACTTTATGTAATGAGTTTGGTGGTGACTCGCCTGCAGTCACGCTTCAAGTTCGCTGTGTTTTACCGACGATTTTGAAGGAAAGTAAGACGCTCTTTAAAGCAGGTGAAGAGACAGACTGTGTCTTGTGCTTCCTCTTCTTCCAGAGACTTCTCTCTCTATCGCATATGTGAGATAAGCACACATGACGCGCTGGCGCAGAGAAGTTAACGTCTTGACCGCTCAACAAATATAATTAAACATGTCGTAAAATATCCCCATCTACCCACGATGCGCATTGTTACATTTTTGTCATAATTTTGGTAATTAGATTTACTGATTTATTAGTGGGTGAAAGGTGATATGTTTGTTTTGTGAATTATGCCGTTTTTGAGGATTAACATCTAGGAACATTGAATATACAATTAAAGCAATCAATTAATTCTCAGGCAGTGTCAAGGCTGCTTGTAGAGAGACTCTTGTCACGACTACAGGGGCCCGTTTCAATAAGGAAGTTCAACCACACAGAGTTAAAATCTGAACTCTGAGTTGATTTACTCAGAGAATCGCTACTCTGAGTTTTCAGTTTCAGACCAGCTGATTTGAGTCAGTTCAATCCACTCTGAGTAAGTTCACTCTAGGTTATGCGCGTGCAGCATGGCGATGAAAAGTCATCATCAATTGAGTGAAGATAGCAAGACTCACCATGGCAACGGCACATGACGAAAAGCGCTCTGTTCATTTCTCGCCAATCCAATTGAAGGTACTGTTACAAGCGTACGGTGAATATGAGGACTTCTGATTGGGAAATGTTAAATATACTCCTTAAACTGGCCTTAAAAGTTAAGATAAAACGTCCAAACGGGTCCTCACAATTCTCTCCCGAGAATCAATGCAGCTTCCTCATCTACAGTTCCTGAATAAATTGAGCGCGATTAGGAATGCGAATGAACAAACAAATGGCGTATGCAATTTCAACACCGCTCGCGCTTCGAAAAGGGGGCGAAGATTGTAACAAACCCTGGGTTTGTGGAATAAAACCTGCTCCCGACCAGGTTTGGTTCACGGAGTCGCTCACTCGGAGTATAAGATACCTCGATTTCTGAAATGGGCTTGACTTCCCAGCAAACGTGCGACGTCAAGCAGACGTTCAGATCATGTCTGTATAACGTCCGTCAGTTCAGACCCCCTTTTGTACGTCTGTTGGACCTGCAAAACCGGTTCAAGATATAAACGTCTGACTAGAACTCCATATGTACATCTGTTGGACGTGCAAAACTGGTTCAAGATATAAACGTCTGACTAGAACTCCATATGGACGTCTGTGGACGTGCAAAAACTGGTTCACTTTCTGAACGTTAGTACAATATATAAACATCTGTCGACGTGCAACACACCTAGAACCCCTCTTGGACGTCTTGGATCCATAAAAAATGGATCAATGTCTGACTGGGACTCCATTTAAATGTCTCATAACTAAACGGTTATGCACGTACCCCATTTTAATGTTTGGGGATGTTTAAGAGATTTCAGTGTCTGAACCAATCTGAGATGTGTCATTGTAAAATGGAATACGTTTTTTTTTTTAAGTAATTTGAAATTCCTGTTAAATAAATAAATAAAAATAATCACCTTATTATGAAAATGGCAATATATTTAATGCAATTGCGAAATGATTCAATTATTTAACATCTATTTAATTTAGGGTTTGAGAGATATTTTCAGAAAATAATGGCATTTTAATTGCAAAGGAACTTGCACATTCAATGCGTGTAATTTCCAGCATTGTGAATTCAGTAGAACTAAAACTGTGCAGATGTACTCTTTACTATTTTCAGGATCTTGCACACAGTGTTGAGCCCACAATAGGCCTGATATGTTTCAGATTTATCTTTAAAGTAAAAAAAATTTGGAGTGGGATCATATTTTCTTTTTTTTATGTAAACTAATGCTGATTTATTTATCACATATCTCATACTGTTATAAAACTTGAAACCATTTAGCACACAGTTATTATAATGAGTTTAAATGTCCTCCAGTGACACAGAATCCTGCTGAGAAAAGATATGACACGTTTATGTGTGAGACTATGTGCTAAATCAGCATTGTTTTTCTGTGTGCCTTCAACTCATGAGTTAAATTTTAAAATTACAAGTTTGCCTCTTCGTTAAGGGCAATACCCTTTCTATTTTATTCCCATAATTCAAAATACCTTGGAAAGTTCACCATTGAATACTCACACAACTTTGCAACCACCCTAATTATGTAATTATTTATTTAATTTATTACATGTATGTACACTGAATCCACTGAATGTATTACATACATGTGGCCTTTGGGAAGCTGCAGCTCATTCAGCAATAGCAACTGCACATGGCCACTTCGGTGCCTGTTTTGAATTACATTCAGTCCAAAAATGTCAGCTGAGGGCCACAAATCCGGTCTTTTCCCAAAGTTTTGATAATTTGATCATTTTTAGGTGTATAATCATATTTTGCTCCATCAATCCAGTAGCTTTGTTAATTCAAAGTCTTTATTTACATTAAGCATGTGATATTTATGTGATAAGGAGCTTCTGGAGAAAACAGTGATGTCCAGCTCCTTTCAGTTATGCAGATCAAAAGTCAATTTATTTTTGCACCTCCTTGATCTTTTTTTGGCAAAACGATTTTAATGTTGAAAATGTGATGAAAATTTTACATACTGATGCTTTTAGTGAACTCCAAAAATAAATCCCACACTTGTATTCTTTTTTTTATTTTAATGGCACATAAATGTAAATTCTCTGGGGAAAGAAAATATTTATAGCACTGAAGTGAATATTATGCCCCTGAATAAACAAAAAGCTATTCGAATTTTACAAGCATGCATTGTTTAAAGTAGTTTAACCTCCCCCGTAGCATTGCCAATTTGATAGGTTTTTGTTATTTTCTTCAACAACAACCCAAAAAAATAGGCAGATCAATAATATTATTTTGTGTATAAATCAAATTCATACACAAGTCTCTTTGCAATTACATGCCCATAAAGTGGGCGCTGACGTGTTCACGCATGATGCAATGAATGCGTACAAGACTTCAACTTATTTTGTTTTTGCTGATGACATGTTTTAAAAAGGGTAAAAAAAAGTTCAGAAACCGAATTATCAACTTTTTAATTTTGTCGGACCAGAATACTTTTTTAAATGGATAATATCCATCTAATCGCCACATCAGTGCAACGTCATCAGAAATCTGACGATGGATAGCGCATAGATCTGCTGACACGTGGAGAGCCGTGAATTTGGGTTAAACTTGAAAACAGGTAAGAAAACATAAATTTAATATGTTTTTTTCCCAGTTAAGTTTATATGACACCAGAAGTGATTCACGAGTTCACCTGAGCAGATAATGAAGATAGCAGGGGTAGTAAAAGTATGCGTATTGGCGTGCTATCCGGGGAGCAGGTTCCGAGCTCGCCGATTCTATCCGATCCCAGAACGCTCCCGCCCCCCAATAGGGGCGAGTGCGCCGAGCTCAGAAACGGCCGAACCCAGAACTCACCCCCGGAGTTCTGCTATCGACAAGAGCTCAAGTAGAGGAGCCGGGGAGGTGGTGGGATGTGTAATCCTTTAGAGATGGCTTCAGGTAAGAATCTTTGTCTACTTAAGTGCTGGTCTTAATTATCTGCTCTGGCTTCTCCCGAACTTTGTTAATCTATAATTATCCATTAACATCATAGTCACATGCCCTCAATACCTTGAAAACGGCAACATTTCTCGCAGCCAGGCCCATCGCATTAATACATTCATTTGAAACTGTGTTTTTATCTTAAATATGATCACATTAAAAAGGGAATTCATTATTTAACTAATATAGACACGTGAGTTTTTATGGCAGTGGACACATGTTTTGCACGTTAACATGTCGATTGCAATCGATGAGCAACAATTCGACTAGCACTTAAACACATGCGATTGAGCCGATTCGTCCAGAATGTTCAACTGGATTCGCCGTTGCTTCGATAGTGTATGTTGGTTAGGAATAATCCACATATGACACAGTTTTCTGTTTTAAAATTTTACATTGATTTTAATAAATTATGCTGAAATCTTGCAATTCGTCTCTCACACACACTTAGACACGTGTCAGCGGCAGACTGACCATCTGGAGCACCGGGAGTTTTCCCGGTGGGCGCCTGCTCAATGAGGGCCAACCCACTCTTAGATATAAAGAAATAATTGTAATGTAGTCTTTTTTTATCTAATTGTATTGTCTTTGACTTTAACCTTACAGTTAGCATTCGTGAATGCGATGATTATGACCTGACAAGCCATGTCGAAGAGGAAGAGGAGGAAAATGAGAAAGTAGATGGGAGGAAAAAGACCAAACACAAGTTTGATGACTATATGTTCTTGGTATGCTTCAATAATTGCTGAATCTGTCTTGATGATAATCATTGTCTGTGCACTAAATTCATATGGTGCACTCAAGGTCATGTTTATGAATAAGTAATCAATATATGTTATAAAAGATTTTATTTTGTACAATTACAGAATCTGACGATTTGGAGGAGGAAGAAGAGAACATGACAGCTAATGGTTTTAAAAGCTATTGACATTGCACACCTTAGTACTATTATAGAATTGCAAAGTTTTAAAATTGCAAGTAAATGCTCATTATTTTTATGGCTGATGCAATTCCATTTATTTTATATGCTGCCTCTGTCTAGAGCCATTATCAAGCCGCCCTCCTTTTCCATTCCACCAACAAAGATGACAAAGTCCATTCGGATGGAGCCTACTGGATCTAGGAAAAAGCTCCCCGGTAGGAACATCATTAGAGTCAACTTATTTCTCAAATATTTTTTTCTTGCATAATCATAACATGAAGGCGGTAACAAAATCATTGTTAATCTACTCTGCTAATTTTTATTCCCTGGAAATCCAAATTCAGCCAGCACTCAGCAGCTGCAGGGTGCTGGGTCCAGGGACGGGTCCACAGGCAGTGAGTAATCATCAAATTAAACCACATCATTTTATCAACCGCAAACCATTTAATCAACTACGTTGTGTGTTAACTCAGTTGGATCTCAGAGCATATTTCTTCTGTATTCAGTATTTCCATTAAACTGCATTTAACTGTAAATTAACTTATGTTTTTCAGACCCTGCACATTCAAATGTAAACCGAGCCAGCCAGTCGAAGGGTGCTGGGTCTAGTCATCAGTCCAGCCACAGTGATGGATCCCGGCACAGCGACGGATCCAGGCGCAGCGACCAGTCTGTGCACAGCAAACGTTACCGACATAGGAAGCAGTCCAGGGACAGCGATGGATCCCGGAACAGCAAATGTTACAGACACAGAAAGCAGTCCAGGCATAGCGACCAGTCCAGGGACAGCGAAGGGTCCCGGCACAGGAAACATTCCAGGGACAATGATGGGTCCAGGCACACCGACCGGTCAGGGGACAGCAACCAGATGAGACACAACAAGCAGTCCAGGGACGGTATTTATCCAAACCTTTATGCACTGCCCAGTGGCAAGGGCATACAATAGTGGATGTGTCAGAGGTAGTGCATATTTTGAACAACTGGTTTTGTTTAACATTCTAAGCCTCATGGTGACAGCTCAATGTATTGTCTATGAAGTGTCATCATGGCCAAAAGTAGATGGATCTCTTTGCACTGTTTGAGCTCTACTGACCGCTGAGTACAGGCAGGAACTGCACACTGGGGTAACCCAAACTAAATTAAATATATGGTCAAACAACTTGCTACAAGAGAAGTATCCACTATTATGAACAACAAAGTAATAATTGACAAATTTTGTCTTTCAGATTATGAAAGTGTTCAAACACCCATCTCAAAATACTCTGGGAGGTCTTTCTAAGAGCAGAGTAACAGATCCTCTGCACATGCAGAGCCTCGTAAGGAAACCGACATAAGATTTCCTATGGCCATGGCAAGTAAGTACTTTAAAGTCCCCCTGTGGTGAAAACCAAGTTTTTAATTTTATTTATATGTCTATGTGGTGTTTTTAATATGTTTTGAGTCAAACCATGTGCAAATACATAAGTCAACTCCATTATGGAGTATTTTCTCCTTAAAACTAGTTAAAAAAAGACCAGTGGTTTGAAATCATGGTAGTCTGTGACGTCACAAACAACCTTGTAACCAATCACTTCAACAACTTAACTATGATGGCTCTAAAGGAAGGGAGTTTGCAAATAAGCCATGATATCGCTGTATATTTTAACATTAGCAACACATTATTAGCTGTTTGATAATGGAGTCAAGCAAAAGACTAATCATATTAATTACTGCGAATGTGAAGTGTCCGATGGTCAAACTGACTTGGAGACTTTTACATGTGGGTTTCTTTTTGTTTTCAGAATTTCAGAAAGAAGTCTTGACTAAATTGGTGGATATCCAAAACACGTTACATTTCCTGTCACAGTTTGCCAGTTGACAGAGGATGTGACATATCTACCTCTGTTTATACTGTACACTTACTCACCAGGCCAAAGTCTTATATTAGAAAAGCAGTAAGCTGTGGAAAACCAGAAAGAGCTCCAGAGAACTGCATTGACTGCTATTTTTATATTTCATAAAAGGGCAAATTGATCAAAATCTAAATACTAAAAATTAAATTGTATATTTTATTATCTGAAATGCAATCATG
Organism: Triplophysa tibetana; assembly: GCA_008369825.1. NCBI lineage: Eukaryota > Metazoa > Chordata > Actinopteri > Cypriniformes > Nemacheilidae > Triplophysa > Triplophysa tibetana. The sequence goes on along the minus strand of CM017899.1, from coordinate 1,830,823 downwards.
AAACCTAAAGAGGGGGGGGTAAGACAGGTGCAGGGAAAGTACGTCATTGACGCTATCAAATGGTCACCTCCCAGACGTTTGTTAATCAATTCCAGAAACATACTGTTTCCCAAAACCACATGATCTCTTTAGTCCACTCTTGGCAATCTCACCCTTGCTACAGTTTCAGTTTCCTTAGATTACCACACGCATATCATTTCTAAATGGTGCATTTGTTCTCCAGGCTCTTTACCAACCGGCTGAAATTCAATATGAAGTGGAAGGGGAAAAAGCAGAAACCAGAAACTGCCCCTACAGACGACTAAAACTTTTGAAGCAATTAAAGGTACATGGCATTTTTCCCATGTCATTAAACTTTAACACCAACTCACTCATATTCATTACCTCAACATTTTCTAAATGAAAGGTTGTCGGCTTCAAGTCCATCTTAGTAAAGTCAGAGTCGAGACGAGTCCAAAAAGCTGCGAGTTGCACTCAAGACGGAGTTCATAGTAGGTGATAAAATGAACATGGATTGACATGAAATGTAGCACTTACTAAAGTCTACTGTGTTTCAGCCACCATATAACACTCAGTGTTGTTTAAAACGGAAGCAAAATGTATTGACGTTTTAAAATATAAAATAAAAAAATATATGTATTTATATATCTTAAAAGTTTAATAAAGTGATTAATTTATTTAGACTTGTGTTGGTATTGTTAAATTTAAAATGTATTCCCTTATTATATTTTTAGTCCACATCCTCCATAGTAATTCAAAATCTTTACCTGCCACATTGAAATTAAAACCTGCAATGCCGGCTAAAAGTTCAAACATTTTAATAATACATTTAACATACTACATTTACATTTATTAATTTCTCGGAGAAGTCAAAAAAACAATTTGGTTGCAAATAATACATACAGTATGTCACAGATTTTGCCCACTGCGAACATTTGAGTTTGTAATACCGTGTCTGTTTTCTGTCCACATTGTCGGTAGACATTGGATGTTGGTGCCTGCCTCCTTGGTTATTAATGTTTTACAGTATGTGCATTCCGCAGAGTTCTTTTTGTTTGATTTTGCGCACAGAAATTCTCTGTAATTAAAATATGCAATACAAATTATTGCAGACTTGGCAGATATCGTACTCTCGTTTTCATTAGCCATGCCAGGTGCGGGTGCGTAGTTTATGTTGATGCGTTTGTGCAGCTGGTCAGAGGATTCTCATTGAAATACATGGTATAAATGTGTGCAGGGAGCTTTATTCAGCATCTTAAAGGGATATTTCATGGTTTTACCTGTATCTAAAGTAATCTTGTATTTGCAAAAATGGAAGTTATAGTATCCAAATGCATTACATCTGAGCTTTGTCTGATTAGCCAGTTTATTATATGCAGGCTCTCTCAATTAATGACTGCTATCTTAAATATCTGCACCCAAGCCCACTGTCTATTGCAGTCTTACACCTTCCTAACATACAATGATGCAAGTGTACAGAAACTATCTTAGTCACGCGTATGCTGCCATATTTGACAGGAGGAATAATAAAAAGTATAAGGAACTTCAAGCTTGCTTTCACATACAAATACTGTATGTGATTACACTGGTTTTCTTCTTTACATTTATAATTTTAGTTTTTGTTCAACTCTTGCAGCTGCAGTCATGAAATGGGACAAAGAAGCTACAGAGGCTACAATCAAGCATCATGCAGCAGAACATCTTTAACTTGCACCGGGGAGAAAACGAGGTGGAGGGCACATATGGGTGGAGTGAAACAAAGTGTATTGATTTCCAGTTTAGGGGACTTTATACCTCCCTCTTTTTGTGTATTTTTTCAGTGAGCAGTTTAATTACTAATTTATCTATTAGAATTGTTTAATTTATCAGCTTGTTCATATTCTGCTGAAAACATTAAAATGGAACAAATATTCTCTTTTCATTTAAACTTCCCTCATTTTATATCTTTGTTTTCCACTCATAAGTTTAAGTACTTTAGAATTCTTTTTCCTATCAGCCTGTTCATATTCTGCTGAAAACATTAAAGATGGGAAAAAGTATTCTCAAAAAATTGTATAATGTATTTGCGCACCTATTTCTTGTGTATCTAAGGGGATAGTTATTTAAAAAATTGTAACTGTACTTCTGCACAATGCCTTCACTATGAATGTGTTTTTTTGAATACCACGTGGTCATACAACCTTGTTACAATAGTCTACCTGATTTGATTAACAAAACCCGGTGTTTGATAAAGCTGATACGAAGACTGGATAAATTAAAATGAATAACCATTAAAATATCACATTTGGTCTAAATGGGGTGTAACTGGGTCCAAGAAACACGTCATAACTTGTATGAATGTCCTTTAGATGTCTGTAAGTGACATTTTAAATGATGTTGTAAAAACATTAATTGCAACCCTGTTAGGATTTCACTTGGATGTCAATAATGAGCATTTAGAAGACTTTTAAAAAATAAATATTTTCAAAGTTCACTATTTATGTCACTTGGACATTATCAGTGAATGTTAAAAAGACATATAAAAAATACGTCATAAATCCTTTCTTTCTGGCTTCTCATTAGACGTCTTCTGAACGTTCAGTATATATATGCCACTTGGAAGTCAATATGTAATGTTAAAAAGATGTTGCAAATGCCTTTAATCTGGCTCCTCATTGGACGTCACCTGAACATTCAGTATTTATGCCACTTGGACTTCAACAGTGAACATTAACAAGACATCTAAAAAAGACGCTGTAAAAACTTTCATTCTGGCTCCTCTGTGAACGTCTTTTGAACGTTCAAGAAAGACATTAAATAGACTTAAATAAGTCTCTTGGACGTGTCTTTGTTTGCCGTACCTTGCGTTCTGAAACCAAAAACCCGGAGTATTCCGTTTTCTGTGGTTAACTTACTTAACTTACGTTCAGGTCTTCATAAATAGCCTATTTAATGATTTCTTAGTTCGTTGATTGATTTTATTGTTTAAACAATACAATATTGATTGTCTGTTTGTTCGTTCACATGTCGACCTTTGAGCTGCATGTGCACCGCCAGCATAATAGTCAGTGCCACACCCCGCTCTCCCGCTCGCCGCCCATATAGGGCATCGCTTCTCTGCCTTTTGGCTAAGATCACGTGTCTGGTCAGAGGGTTGTGTTGCGATCGCCCCTCGGAGGTTTCCTGGCTCTCAAATTTTTGTTTTGAGAGTCAATCAACTTCGGGAGGTACTTTGAGCAAAAAAAGGGCAAATAAAGCACATTGTGTTTTCCAGGTTTTAAAACAGACGAATCTACTTCGGAGGTTTGTATTAAAGGTCTTTTAACTACATTTAAGTTAAGGTATTTATTTATTTATTGTCTCTTTTAAAGTTTGTTTTAATGTGCTTTAGGTGCCTCCACCATGTCGGCTGCCCGTGCCGGCGTGTGGAGGCACCACAGTGTGCAGTTTTTATTTCAAGAAGTAGATGGAAAGCTCCTGGGGATGTCCCGTTTGGACTTCTCCAGTAAGCTTGTCCAAAAAGCTTTACATCTTAATGTGGCAGTTATAAACTGCTTAATGAAACTGCCTTTTAACAAAGGTTTTGATTTAAGTTTTAAGAACGCTTCCCTGAAGACCCATTTCTCCATGTTTAATGTGGAAAAGCTTTCCCATAACTCGCTTAGAACTGTGGTTGTTAGAACGTTTAATGAAACTGTAACTGGAGATGACATTTTTGTATGGCTGGGTAGATACTGCACGGTTCGAGGTCAGCCAGTTAAGGTGGTAGATGAAGATGGAATCTGGAACTGCTCTTGGCGAATTCCCATTAAACAATGGGAAGACGCTGAGGGCTACCAGGGCCTGAAGCATCTGCCATCCATGATTGTGTTGGGAGAAGACCGGGGCTACATTCACTACCAAGGGATGCCCTAATTGTGTCGTAAATGTGGCAAAATTGGGCATCTAGCCGAAGCATGCGAAGTGATTGTTCAAAACTGTGACAAATTTCTCTACACTACCCAAAACGGTGTGCAAATGGCAGGCGGTGTAATCTCTGTGGAGAATCAAATCAAAAAGTTTTGCCCACAAGCTCAAAGCAACAAAGATGGCTGCCACACGCAATCACAACAACAAAGGGAAGAGGATCCCAAGCCTGCTTCAGTGATTGGCCAAGAGAAAGGAAATGGGGTGGCTCAAGGGGCGGAGCCAAAACATGTAGATTAACAGGAAAAAGGCCACAATGTGGAAGCGGAACAAGAAGGAGAAGAGGAAAGGACATCCTCATTGGTTACTCATTGGTTCTGAGATGGGTATGGAGTCCAGTGGGAGTGAAACTGATATGTCACTCTCCAATGCAGAAGTGCAAAAAAGGCTTGCAGGATCTCCTCTGTCCAAAGCAGAGGAGAAAAAGCTGAGAGCCTCGCAACAGCCAGATAGTCCCCTGTCGGAAGATCTGGACCGTATGTGGCCTCAGGAATTCCCTAATGAAGTGTCCTTTTTGCAAGTTCAGCTGAGAACATCATCCCCTAAAGAGCCGCAAGAGAGTTTCTCTGCGGCTCTGCAGGCCATAAGAACCTGCTACACTGACTCCAGAATAGTGGAGATTAAGGAAGAGCAGGTATCAGAAGAAATTGTATGATTTTAACCTTTCTGTAGTCTTTTAATGTTCTTTTAATGCTTCTTTTAAGTCTCATACCATTTTTACCATAACACTTATGGCCCTCACAATCTCAACGGTCAATGTGAGAAGTGTGAGGTCAGCCACACGAGCGCAGAGTACACTATCCTTTTTTAAAAGTCAGACGTGTTTTTATTGCAAGAATATGGTTTTCCCTTTTTATATCATTACAGGAAATGGGAAAAGGTGGGGACCACAGGCGCTTCACTATTGAGCCGATCTAATTTGAATAAATGTGACCGTGTTGCCATTTTAATTTACAATCCGAATATCTTGCTGAAGGGCAGCACTGTGGTAAGGGATGGGCGGGCGATTTTAGCAAGTTTGACTTTTTAGATAAGGATTTTAACATTCTCAGCGTGAATGGTTTTAATGGTAAGAATGAGAGATATGAGCTTTTAGAAGACTTGCAGCCCGACATGTTAGGCAGGCCCCCCTGATAGTTGCAGGGGATTTTAATTGCGTTTTAACCCAAAATGATAGAAAAAGGATTTTAAAGTAGACAAAATGTCGGTTTTATTGCAGGAACTAGTTAAAGAGTTTAAATTAGTCGACTGTTTTAAAGCAAGCATCAAAGAGAGGAGGGCCTTATCTGGTTCAGTGGTGATGGTACCAGAGCCTCTCGTATAGATTATATTTTTACATGTGACTGCCCATCTACTGATGTTACATTGACCCCTCTCTTCTTTTCTGACCACCTCATGCTGTCTTGCTCTCTTTCACTCCCTGCAGGTGTGATGTTAGGAAGAGGGCTGTGGAAACTGAACTTCTCCCTATTGGAAGATGAGGAAGTAGTGAGTTCATATAGGGAGCTGTTCAGCCAATGGCAGACCCTCAAGGACTTTTACTACTCATGAGCACAGTGGTGGGAAATGGTGAAGGAACGGATTTTACTTTTTTAAAAAGATAGGGAAAACCAAGAAAAACAAGGTGAAATGCATGATGGGGCTGCAGAAAAGGCTACAGAGGTATTTTAACCTTTTAAACAGCGGATTTGATTTTAGTAATGAAATTAAAGAAGTCAAGAATGAAATGTCATTTTTTACCAGAAAAGGTAAACCAGGGAGTTTCATCACAAGGAGTGAAGAACGGGATATTGAGGAAGGGGAAAGTGTACTAGTTTTTTTTTTAAAAAGGTTATGACTCAGGGAAGGGGTATAACTGTTTTAAAATCTGGAGGGAGGAAGGGAGGTATGAACAACAGCAGACATTTTAAACAAAATTGAAGAGTTTTACCAAGACCTATACAGCACAAAGGAAATTCACGATGACACAGTTTCAGAAGTTTTTAAGTTTTTAGACAAAAAGGTGGGCAGTCATTTACTATCCTAAGATTTTACCCTTTTAGAAATGCGTACAGCTCTTAAAGGTTTTTAACAAGGGAAGTCCCCAGGAATGGATGGACTTCCCCTGGAGTTTTATGTGACATTTTGGGACTTTTATCACAAGACTTACTGACTGTTTTAAACAAATTAGAGACTTCTGACAGACTACCGGACAGTTGTAGATTAGGGATAGTGTCTGTATTATATAAAAATGGAGACAAGACTGACTTGAGGAACTGGAGACCGATCTCGCTTATAAAATTTTACCTAAAGCTTTGAAATAAATTTTTGCTGCATGAATGTCGACTGTTTTAAAAGACTTAATCCACCTGGATCAAGTCTGTGCTGTGCCAGGGAGGAAGATCACAGACAGCCTAGTACTGATCAGGGACACCATCTGTTACGCGAGAGACAGAAATATTCGTCTTTTAAATTTAGACTTTGTAAAAGCTTTTGACCGCATCTCGCACCAGTACCTGTTTAAGGTATTGGCTAAAATGGGTTTCCCAGGGAGGTTCATAGCTTGGTTGGGATTGCTGTAGAGAGACATGGTCAGCAAAATTCTTGTCAACGGGCTTTTATCCAAAGCGGTTAACATACGCAGCAGTGTCCAGCAGGGGTGGTCCGACAGGAACAAGTCCGAGGCCCAGCTCTTCGGGCCGTGGGAACACATCGACACAAGTGGACTTAATCTTGATTTAAGACAAATAGATCTTAAAATTTTAGGTGTTAAATTTGACAATGAGGGTGGAGGACGGGGTAACTGGCCAGACATGATAGGGAAAGTTAAGCAGAAACTGGGGTTTTCAGACTGAGACTGATGACGATGGAGGGCAAAGTTTTAATCTTTAAAGCTGTGATTTTATCTCTGCTCCTACCTGTGTTCTGTTTTTAGCCCCCAAAGAAATTTTCTTTTAGATTTGGAGAGGGCGGCTTTTACTTCATGTGGGGGTCCAAGTGGGAAAGAGTCAAGCACGAAGTGGTGATGTAAAGACCCGAGAACGGGTCCTGTTTTTAGGAAGTCGCTTCGCTGCTCTACAAATAAATATGCTGTGACTCCATCCCGAGACAACAAGACTGTGGTCATGGTCTGTTTCTGGATGGGGTCTTATCTACGATCATTCCACATTTTAGAAGTTGTCTTAAGAAACCCAATGTCTTTTAATTTGCCCAAAGAATATCATTGTATTAAGATGTTTTAAAAAAAAAAGATGGCTTGGATATCCAAGAAGTCAAGGTTTTAACTAATCACAAGTCTCTTGTCTCTCTTGTGCAGGACCGGGAACCAGTGAGTCCAATTCCAGGGCTCACGCTAGGTGAAGCCACACAAGTCTGGAGGAATGCACCCCATCCCGCTCTTAAGAACCGGCTGAAGGACCTGACGAGGATGGCAGCTCATGAAATCCTACCAACCAGGGCGGTCATACACTCCAGAGGGATGGCCAGAAACCCCATCCGTCCACGTCCGGGGTACAGTGCCCCGGAGACAGTGAGAGACTTCCTCTGGAAGTGAGAGACCTCCTCTGGAAGTGCAGGCACTGCGCGGGACTTGTGGACCATAACTGACCCCCTGTATTTCCCATGCCTGCCAGCGGGTGGTCTGCAGGTGGACTACAAGCTCGCCATCTACGGGGTGGGTTGGAGCTTGAGAGCTTTGTCATCACAGCAATTCATCTCGCTCTGGTTTACCCTGAACATCATCAAAAATGTCCTCTGGACCACCAGAAACCTGCTGGTAGGGAAACAAGTTACGGTACCCCTCCACGCCTGCGAGCGGATGGTAACATCCAAGCTGCAGGGGCCCCGGGCTTTGTCATTCGGAGGAGGGGGCTGGGGTCACGCTTAGGGTCCCGGCCTTGCCCCCGCACCTGGTCGCCCGTAGATGCACCCTCACCAATCTGGCTACGGGAACAGCGGGCCGGAGGGAGAGGATTTCCGCTCGGCGTCAGAAGCGGCGGGAAATTGGCTTGTTCTGCAGAGCGGGGTGATGGCCATCTTTGTCAGGGACTCCTCCCGGTCCTGGACAACAGATGACGAGAGACAGTGGTTTTTTAAGATTGTAGATTTTATTCCTTTTAGAGCATGTTTTTGAATTTCTAAACATGTTTAACACGTCTTTTATGTCATCCCTTGTTTTTATGTTGTTTTTATCTCTTTTTCCAGGATTCACTCTTTGAATGGATTTTATCTTTGTGTGAATTTCCAAATTAAAATGGTGTAAATGTCATGAAATTGAGATGTAAAAACGATACATGATGACAATAAAACTTTTTTCGAAAGAAAAAATCTGTTCTTATCAGTTTAATATCTGATACGTCTTAGGGTCCCAGCCTTGCCCCCGCACCTGGTCGCCCGTAGATGCACCCTCACCAATCTGGCTACGGGAGCAGCGGGCCGGAGGGAAGAGAGTTCCGCTGGATGGCGGATGCAGAAAAAAATTGGCTTGTTTTGCGGAGCGCAGATGTGACGGATGTGAAAGGACACACTCACAAATGGGGTTGGTTCAGCTTCAATTTATCTTTTTTTGTAAACAACAAGAAGAAAGAGTTTACATATTGGCTGATGAAATACTGCAGACATTGATATGAACTACAGCATCGCCACTTAAGTCTGCTGCCCTTACCACAAACTTGTATTATCTATATTTAACACATAATAATGATATACAATGTGAAAAACACAATACTAGTGACAAGTACACTAATGTAAATGTACATAATAGTTAATGGCAGACAACATCAGTTATACTCCATTAATTGACAATTAACATTTATAACAGAATAAACACAAAAGCAACATACCTTTTTTTGTAAACAACAAAAAGAAAGAGTTTACATATTGGCTGATGAAATACTGCAGACATTGATATGAACTAGAAAGATAGAAATTACACATTCACTCGACTCATAATACACATAATTGTCAGATAGTTAGAACAGACGCAAACATCACGAGAAATGAATCCATGCTCGCACATGTGACGCACATGGAAATTCAATACACCTTATAATACTCTCAACACTCGTGTTAAAGTGCTAAATGCATTGTCTATATATTCACATACATGTATGCAATGTAAGGCGTCGAAAAGATTCGCTCGAAGATAATAATTTTCACAATTAATTAGTTAATTCGTCAGAGCATGAAAAACTATACATACCTACAGCATCGCCACTTAAGTCTGCTGCGGTACGGCAAGAGAAGAGCGACAAAATAAAATATCTGCAGTACCTTTAATAGCCACCGGAGGGAAGCCTTCTAACATCAAAAATATAACCAAAATGCCTTATTTTATGAAATTCACAAGATACTCTTTAAATCAAATGTTATTTTAACCCCGTTACACAGAGAATTTTACCCAATTGAATTATTTTATCCTTCTGTGATTTATTCAATGCTGTGAAATGGAGATATCACAATGAAACATAATGACAATAAAACTTTTTCGAAGAAAAAAAATCTGTTCTTATCAGTTTAATATCTTATACATCCCCTATCTGGGGACTATATATTAAATGGATTTTTAAAGCACTCCCCTTTCGGGGATAACAGCTTTGTTGAAAGGTAGGGTCGAGGATACACAAAGTCTTACTTCTCACGTTTCTCACGTGTGTTGAAGAACGTAGTTCCTATTAGAGATGCTCGCGCCTGGCTTACATGGTGTTGTGTGATAGAGAGAGAAAAGGGGTCCAGCATCAAAAGGAAACACTTTCAGAATATGTGGACTGTTTGTGTTTAATTCTTAATGTATTTCTCTATTTGTGTGTATGTTTGCTTGTGGACTGTTGCCTTTGTGCGCTTTCCCACGGGTTGTACAGAGCAATCAACTGGAACTTGCAGTTGCCGAACGCTAGCTTGGGGTCAATGTTGATGTGCATTGCAGAGGCAAGTAAGGCATGTCTGGCCTGAATGAAGCAAATTATAATTACCTGGCAGGGGAGACACCATGATCACAAAGGCGGTTCACCCAAGACGAGGCTCGGCCATTGCACTGAGGTTGGGTTGACTTTTGCGAACGTGTGGGAATCAAAACTGCATAATTTGTGATAGTGGGGGACTTCGTCCGCGCTATCCCCTGATCATTTATCAAAAGAAGAGAGGTTTTGTATGGCGTTGATGTTCATTTTTCAACCTTACTGGCGAAATAACTGTTCTGCAAGAGACGAGCACGAAATCGAGTGATCGATTCATTTTTTCATTAAAAATGCCGTTTAATACAATTGTTTGTTGTACGATCGTTCCCACATATATAAATAAATATATATAATTATTTATTTAATCCTTTATTTGTTTGTTATTTATTTATGTGTTTGCTCGTTTTATGATTGATTAAGTGTTTACATTTAGTCATTTGGCAGACGCTTTTATCCAAAGCGACTTACAGAGCACTTATTACAGGGACAATCCCCCTGGAGCAACATGGAGTAAAGTGTCTTGCTCAAGGACACACTGGTGGTGGCTGCTGGGATCGAACCAGCAACCTTCTGATTACCAGTTCAGTGGTTTAACCCACTAGACCACCATCTCCTGTTTGTGTAGTACCCCTGAAAAGGGGAAGATGATTAAATAACAGAAAACTCGCAGTCGCTGTTTGTCCACTGCAAGCTTTATGTAGAATCCTTTTGTAATAATTAAACAGTTCTTTTTTAAATCAACCTCATTGACATCTTTCTCAACATACATTCAACAATTTTTACCGTACACATTTAATTAAATGAGAACAACTCTTTATAATAGGCTATTTGAAAACCATACTCTATATAAAGTATACAAAAAAATACAATAAAGCATTTAAGATTTAAACATTAGGCATTTACAGTTACCTGAGAATCAACTCTTTTACATATTTCTCTGTTTAGTTATAAATGAGTATTGATTATTTGACAAATCAGTCATAAGCACGTACATTTACTATTTCAGCTAGCTATTTTATCTGAACTGCATCTAAAATTCTCAATTCACTTTTCATACTGTATACATGCACCTTTGCTCAGTAAGTCAACAATCAACACTAAATAAACAGGATTACACCTTTAATACACAGATATCTGAAATTTTGAACATACTCAAGCTTCGCACCATATTATATAGGCCTAACGCCATGACCAACGTCCTTAAGATAGAGTCCTGAGCTCGCGCATTTCTAAACTAACAGTTTCAACATATCTAACACATATAAACTTATTATAACATCATTTCAAAGTATTAACTAAGTATTCTACTTCATACCTGAAAAGGGGAAGATGATTAAATAACTCGCAATCACTGTTTCTCCACGGCAAGCTTTATGTAGAATGGAGAAATCCCGCGAGCTCTCCCCCTAGTGTTCACGCAGACCAGAACAATCGATCGTCCAACTTATCGTGCCAATTAACCGATCACAGATAAACTCAGAATAACCATAAACAACATATTTATATTTTATAGACTTATCTACATATTCAAAATAGCAAATAAATCTTTATATATATATATATAATATAACTATATATTTCAGTGTACACAGACTTATGCGTTTTTAAAATACACATGTTCCTTTTTCAATCTGTCACACGCTCCCCTACAAGAATAAATATCGTCTCGACATTCTCTGTCAAGAGTCTCTCAGTTTGTTTTGTAAGTCGCATAAAATAATTTTTTTGTAGTGCAAGAATGTTCTTTTCAATCTTTTTACAGTCCTTGGCTCATCTCAAATTTAATAGTTCACTTTATGGAGAAAATCAAGAGTTTATCAGAAAGAACAGTCCATAAGTGTATCAAAGTGCAACATTTTAAAAGAGGCATGAAACAACAGTCCATATTCCTTTTGGATTTCAGGAGTTCAACAGCCTCTCAAGCCTACAGTCCATAGGGCAAACAGTCCATCATTTTCTAAAAATTTCAAAGTTCAAACTGTTAAAGGCAGTATTCCTCAGACAAAACAGTCCATAGTTTTCTCAAAGTGCCAGACTGTAAAAGTCTATAATGCAAAGAGTCCTCTGATTTTACGTTCACAGTATACGTTCACCTATAAACTCCAACAGTTCATGGTCCTAATTTAGTGGATTCTATACACCAAAGGCAACTGGTAGCAGTAGTGCTGAACATGTGGCAACCATGACGACAGACACTGTGTAGGCATGTGATGCAAGTTTGGTTGTGGTGTTTGCAAGATCCCATTTAGTTGCTTGACATCATAAGACGGTGTACCAAGTTCATCATAGGTTAGTACTCTTGGTGGGTATATCTCCCTTTTAGGCAGCTTGTGACTTTGTTCTCTTTGACTCTCTTGGTCACTTTAAGCAGACGACATGGGAGCAGGAAATTGTTCATCGGCAGGTGAGTGAAACTCTTGGTCTGCACTCTCGGTCCCTGCAGGTGGCTCTTGTTCCTCTTGGTCACGTTCCACAGAATACATGGACTCAAGAACCTGTTCCAGGACCTCATTTGGATGCTCATCGGACTCTGAGGTGAGTAGTGGTTCAAGGTTCTCAGGTTCAAAAACATAGTTTGATTGAAGTACTTGTGGAGACACATAATGAAAGTCAAATTCATCTTCACTTCCCTCATCAGACTCTATTTCACTACTTTGAGGCTTTTTCAACTCCTGTTTTTGTCTGGTTTTTGGATGCGGAGCAGTTTCGAGAGGTAGGTGGTCAGAGAGCATTAATAAATTGCGATGGAGGACTCTGGATCGTCCCTTTCCTCTTTCTGGCTTAACTTCATAAATTGGGAGCTCACTACACATCTGTCGCACAACTATATGGATGCTATCTTCCCAGAAATTGCGAAGTTTACCAGGGCCTTCTTCAGAGCAAGAAATTCAAGTTTGCCTGAGTGTAGGTGGTAATTTTTCTCAGCAGCAGATAAAGTACGGGATCCGAAGGCAATCAAACAAACTTTTCCATTTTGATTCTGTCACAATACTGCACCCAAGCCTTGGGATGACGCGTCCGTATGCAGGACAAAAGGCTGTGAAAAGTCAGGGAATGCTAATACAGGGGGCTGGAGCAGAAAAAGATAATAGGCTTACTTGATGGAACACCAGTTTTCATGCATTTTGTCTTAAGCTTTCTCCGATTGTCTCTCATCTGGGCATTACCTTCTGGAGTTCTTTTTAACAGGTTGTACAAAGGGCTAGCAATGCGAGAGAAATCTTTAATGTACTTCCTGTTGTAGCCAAGTAGACCAAGAATTCACCTCCTCACCAACATTTTTTGGTTGTCTGTCTTTCAGGGATCTGACAACTTCTGTGTCTGCAGTATCAACTTTACTTCCCTCTGCAGAGACAATTCTACCAAGGTGGCGGACTTCAAAACCTCACACTTATTTGGCTTGAGTTTGATGCCATGTTTCTTAAGCCGTTGCATCACTTTTTCTTACATCCTGGACATGGTTCTCAAAGGTCTTACTAAACACCAAGGTGTCATCAAGGTATGGGATGCATATCTCGTCTCGCAGGCCTTCTAAGCACTCTTCCATACACCGCTGAAAGGCTGCTGGAGCATTCATCAGACCAAAAGGAATTCGCACCCATTCATATAGACCCCAGAGTGTCACGAAAGCCGTTAGGTGCTTACTTTCTCTTGACATGAACCCCTGGTGGTAGGCCTTCCCTTGGTCTAATGATGAAAACCAAGAATGGCCACAAAGGCTGTCCAAGATGTACTGCACTCGCGGAATAGGTTGTGTATCTGGGTCTTTCGGTTTAGGTCTCTATAATCAATGCATAAACGAAGGCTGCCATCTTTCTTTCTAACGCACACGATTGGAGATGAGTATGATGAGTTGGATTTTTCAATCCAGCCTTGTGCTAGGAGGTCATGCAAATATTCTTTCATCTCACGATACAGGGGTTTTGGCACAGACACATAAGTGCGGCTGACTGGCTCCTCATGTTTAAGTGAGATACTCAATAGCAAGTCTCTGATGCACCCAATGTCGTTGTCTGATTTAGAAAATGAATGGCACTCTTCTCTTAGCATTTGCTGTACTACCTTGTCTCTGGTGTTTACTCAGGTGGCTGACATCAACGGGCGGGTCCCATAAATCAGTACTGGAGTGGTCAAGACAGGGTTCCGCAACCTGGATGTGACATCCTCCAACAGAGGTTGGGTTTGCTGGCACCTCTAACATACTAGCAGGTAAGACATTCTTGACAAGCTGTACTGTACCGATCGGAGTCTGGCCCATAAGAGTTATATCATGGTCAGTGTCACTGTACACCCCAATTGTAATATTTGTTGGAGCCCCTTTTGTCAGTTTCACTAGACTTTCGTTGAATTCAAGCCCCTCCGGCCACTGGTGATTCACATTTTGAAAATTGGTTTGAAAATGAGTGTGCGGTCTCATGCCTCTTTAACTGGCTGTATATACACTGTATATACAGACCTGCACAGTGCTACGTTTGGGGATGTTAACATGCACTTTTGTAGTCTTTACTGTATACTCACATGAGCTCCCTGCACTCAGAAGTTGAATGAGTATGGACTTCGCTCCACTTTAGGCTGGGGAAGGCAATTTTCCCAGTTCTCTCAAGTATGTTGTTGTTTACAGTGTTTGGTTGTGCTTGTTCAATGGAGGTCACAATTTGTTCCATCAGATTGAAACCTATGATAGGGTGAGAGAGGTTTTGACCCCTTGCTATGAGCATAGCCATGACAAGTTCAGCTTTGTGAGATGCCTGTGATGATAATTTGAATGTCACTTCAACATATCCAATATAGGGGATATCAATGCCATTGGCAGCTACAAGGTTAAACGTATTTGGAGCCTCCAGAATGTCGGAAACATTCCTCAATGGTACTTCTGGCAAGTATTCCTGTTTCCACACTTCATCGATGACACATACCTGAGAGCCAGTGTCCCACAGTGCTTGACATCGTTGGTCATGCAGGTAACATTCCACGAGACATTGCCTCCCAACTTATGACGTTACCGGGGAATGCTGGTTAACTTGGGTGCTGCAAGGGGTGTGAATACTTATTGTCCTAGAAAAGTTTGACACTGATCTTGTTGAGTTGATGCAAGTTCGCTTATGTTCAGCCCAATTGTGAGTTTGGCAGATCTTAGAACAATACAGTACCTTTTTACATTGTGAACACTGCTTCATCTGCCTATATGTCCTTCCACAGGCTGCACATCCCTGGGACTGGTCAGCAGATCTGGTTTCTCCCTGTCCCGCGGAAGTAACCCGTCTCAATTTAAAGGAATCTCTCTTGAAGGCTTAATGCCACGAATTCTGCATCCCGCTTGGAAGTGCTCACCACTGCCACATTGAAAACAATGCATGCAACAGTCCTCTGTTCCGTGCTGCTGACAATTGAAGCACTTTCTTGCTTGGGAATGAGGAGTTAGTGCATAATATTGTCGAGGCATATACTGGGGTTGAAATTGAGTGTTCACTCTTGTTTGGTTGACACTCGGTGATGTCCAATAGGGCTGCACTTGACACTGAACAATTTCTCTGTCAGAAGCTCTCTGTGGAGGAATGGGAAATTGTGGCGAGGCAAAAGCTGGTTGCTGCAACGATTCCCTGATGTGAGCTATTTCAGCATTGAGTGTTTTTAATGAAGCTACGTCATATCTCAGTTCGTTAAGTTCTGTCAGCACGTCGAAAGATGATTTCGGCACACTTTGAGTCACACTGGAATTCTTATCATTTACTTCACCACTGGACTTAACTGCATGGACAACAGAAGTTCTGTGCTGCACATTGGTTTTCTTTTTCTATTGTCTTTCTGCCTCATTAGCACAAGCACTGTTTAATTTACATTTAGACATTTACATTTAGTCTTTTGGCAGACGCTTTTATCCAAAGCGACTTACAGTGCACTTATTACAGGGACAATCCCCCTGGAGCAACATGGAGTAAAGTGTGTTGCTCAAGGACACACTGGTGGTGGCTGCTGGGATCGAACCAGCAACCTTTTGATTTACCAGTTCAATGGTTTAACCCACTAGACCACCATCTCCAACAGAGCCTCATCTGTGGTTTTGGGGTCCAGAAGTAGGGGCTGCATGTCTCCTTTTATGCTGTCACTTTGAAGACCGGTGAGTACAGTATGTAAGAACAAGCTTTGAACTAATGCTGGATCGTATTTGAGGTCCGATTCTGCTTCCTGGGACGCAAATAAGATTTTCTGGCGTAGGTCAAGAACACGCATAAGGAAGTTTTCCTTGGCATTCAGAGGTAAGTTGCTTATAAAGTTCAGTTGCACTTTTTTCTTGGAAGTGAGAGCGCAAAATTCATCTTAAGGTAGGCAGAGTTAGGATTGGTTTTCCTTCTAAATAACTTCTTAACTGTAAGCCTGGGGAAATGGCACGAATGACTGCATCAACTATCTCACATTCTGGGTAGCCTCTGCTCAAACCGTTCTCAATTTGGTGTGCTTAACTTGAAAAAGTAAATTTCTCTTTTTGACCTGGGTCACCAATTTGTCCAGAAATTTTGAAATCTTTTCGCCAAGGTGAGCTGGGGTGTTGGGTACTCACTAAATGTTGTGGGTGTGCAGCAATTTGAAGCCGAGGCTGGAAAATGCTGGATTTTTTGTTCACTTCTTCCAACTTTTGAATCATTGCGCTTTTTAGCTCATCTAACTCCCTTTGCAGTCATCTTTTTCTGTAACTTCGCTTGGTCCGGCGTTCTCAAATTCAGTGGCTGTATTTATTTCTGTAAGTTTATCTCTCAGGCTTAACAGTACAGACATGCCGCCATCTTCTAGTTCTGTCATGTCTTCTTCGAGATGTTGAAGGATATGAGAGATCAAAGACATGCAAGATTTAGATAAAACATTATCTTTGTCTGCTATTTTCAGGAACTCACAAACACTAAGAAGTTTGTCTTTGGGTACCAGATTTAGCATGTGCGATAACTTCAACTTGCAATTCCTCTAGCACTGTTGTCTCCATTTTTACAATAGAGTGGGCCTTTTCACTGAGTTGGGGCTTACTTGAGACTTACTGAACTTTTGTTTTACCTGATGATCTCTGTGGCCTCAGGTTTATGGTTCTTTGCCTCTGTCTTGCCTTTACTGCAGGAACTCCATCCACTCTCCACTGTTGATCTGGGTTGTTTTGGGGGATGTACTGCATCACGAAGTGTCGGCCAGAAAAGTGACGGCTGTCCTCTGAAGAGTATATCCCAGCGGTGCCTCCAAATTGTTGTACCCCTGAAAAGGGGAAGATGATTTAATAACAGAAAACTCGCAATCTCTGTTTCTCCTGTGCAAGCTTTATGTAGAATCCCTTTGTAATGATGGACTTTTAACAGTTATTTTTTAAATCAACCTCATTGACATCTTTCTGAACATACATTCAACAATTTTTACCGTACACATTTAATTAAATGAGTACACTTCTTTATAATAGGCTATTTGAAAACCATACTCTATATAAAGTATACAAAAAAATACAATAAAGCATTTAAGATTTTAACTATTGGTGGGCCGTTATCAGCGTTGACGTACTGCATTAACGTGAGACTCTTATCGGGCGATAAAAAAAATGTCGCCGTTAATCTATTCTCAAAGTTGGGTCGGGAGCTGGGTCTATACTACGCAAGCTATGATGACTTTCACCTTGATATTTTAGCGCGGATGTATACCTAGCCGAATTGCCCTGTAGGGGGCGGGAACGACTCTTCAAACCTGTATGCCTAACGTTACTGTGAAAAGACCACATCAAACGTGACGTGCTAACACGGATGCAGCTATGAAGCCGCCGGGCTTGCTTCAGGGAAAATTTATTTTTAAGAAGCTTCCCAATGGAAACCTCGACAAGACAAAGGTTGTTTGCACCTTGTGCAATGCGGGATTGGTTTACTGTAGGAGTTCTTCCAGTCTCACGTACCACCTAAACGCAAAGCATCCCTTAGCTAATGCGGAAGATGCCGGGCCAAGCACTAATGTAGTGCAGGAGAAAAGTCGTCGTCAAACTACTATGTTTGAGTGCAACTAGAGCTGCACGATTAATCGTTAAAATATCCTGATCTCGATTTGAACACCCACGCGATCTCATTAATGAAAATCAACGATTCTCGTGTATATTAACTTACACCTCGGACTAAAATCATAATGCTTCAATATTTGCTGTTGCTGCCGTAGAAGTTATAATTATTATTATAAGGTATGTAACGACGTCACAAAAAGTCTTTTCAAAACACACTCTATCATTATTTCTGTGCCAAATGAAAACAGAAGTAACGTTACTGGGATTAATATAGAGCATATGACGCGTTTACAAGCTCCTACACTCCCCATATTAATCTAACGCCAAATAACAGACCAACATATAAAGTAAATACAGCCTGACAACAAAACTGTTCTTATGAGAGTCTTTCAGGATTGTGATACATTGTTCTGATTATGCTTTACATCTTAACTGGGCATGTTTGAAACGAAACTAACGATTGTAGTTTGTAGCGCAGACAAATCCGAGTGACCGCTTATATCTGTCATTATGGTAAAACACGTCATCAGAGCGCCTATCACTGTATTAACGCTAATAGAGAAGCTGCACTATTAGAGCTTTTCGTCTAGTTGCCCATCATTTCATGTTTTCAGGTTATTTTAAACTGTTTACAGGTGAGAATACTGCGTTATTATGTTTATCAGCAGTGTCTTTCTGTAAAGACCCCTTCAAGAGGTCTGTATATATCAGGCAAATGTATAAAATAAAATAGTGTCACCTTATGAAATTGTTTTACTCCAAAATATTTCCTATACAAGTAACTTCAGTGCATTTATAGTTTTAAGGGAGTTAAACTTTTGGATTTGCAATCGGGATCCTCAATTTATCCAGAATCGTTCAGCTCTAAGTGCTCTATCAGCCAAGCTATCTACCTCATCGATGCCAGCTGACAAATTCACTCCTTCGCTTCAGAATTCAAATGAGCCATTTTAATCTAGATTAGACATTTACAGTTAACTGAGAATCAACTTTTTTACATATTTCTCTTTTTAATTATAAATGTATATGCCTTTAGTTTTTTTTACATGTATTCAATATGTCTCATGTACAGCTGCTTTATAACAATTAAAATTGTAAAAAGCGCTATATAAATAAAGTTGAGTTGAGTTGAGAAATGAGTATTGACTATTTGACAAATCAGTCATAAGCACGTACATTTACTATTTCAGCTAGCTATTTTATCTGAACTGCATCTAAAATTCTCAATTCACTTTTCATACTGTATACATGCACCTTTGCTCAGTAAGTCAGCAAATCAACACTAAATAAACGGGATTACACCTTTAATACACAGATATCTGAAATTTTCAATTCAAGTTTGTTTATATAGCGCTTTTCACAATGTGTATTGTTTCAAAGCAGCTTTACAGGGCAAACAGGAAAAACATAAAAGGTAAAACACAGCACAGTGCATTGTATTTATACAACGAGTAAGATCATAATAATAAATAATAAAGAATTTCTAAATAAATAAATAAATGCAGTCTCCCGGTGAGCAGGCCAACACTGCCCTGCTGTGGCGAGGAACCCAAACTCCAATGATTGATTAATGGAGAAAAAACCTCGGGAGAAACCAGGCTCAACCGGGAGGGCCAGATCCCCTCTGACGTGTCATAACTGCACTCAAACTGCTGACATGTGATTTAAGTTTAGCATTTAATACCAAATATTGTAACTTCAGCATTAATGAGACAAATAGTCAGTCTTTGCTCTTGGTTGGGGGTGTATTGGTCTGAGCTGGGATGGTCCGATGGTCATATTTCTCTTGGCTGGTGGTGGAATTGCCTTAGATGGAGCTGGGATGCTCAGTCAGTCTGCAGCTGTAGCTGGCGTTATCTCAAATTGGGGATCGGCATCTGTCGGTCGTCTGGACATGGTGGAACTTCTTCCTACCTCGGGATGGGCATCCCGAGGCAGAGGCGGAAAGAGAATAAAGAAAATAATTAGCGTAGCTGCTGTTCATTAACTATGCATTAAGTGAAAGCTTGGCTGAAAAGATGTGTCTTTAATCTAGATTTAAATTGGGAGAGTGTGTCTGACCCTCGAATAGTATCAGGAAGGCTATTCCAGAGTTTAGGTGCTACGTATGAGAAAGCTCGACCCCCTTTGGTGGATTTAGTTATTCTAGGTGTTGTCAAAAGTCCTAAGTTTTGAGATCTTAGAGAGCGTGTTGGTTTGTAACGTGATAAAAGCTCGGTTAAGTAAGTAGGGGCTAAACCGTTTAAGGCTTTGTAAGTAATTAAAAGAATTTTAAAATCAATACGATACTTAATGGGTAGCCAGTGAAGCGATGATAAAACTGGGGTTATGTGATCGTATTTTCTTGACCTAGTAAGAACTCTGGCAGCTGCATTCTGAACTAACTGTAGTTTATTTATCGATGATGCAGGACAACCACTAAGTAGAGCATTACAGTAGTCAAGTCGTGAGGTCACAAATGCATGAATAAGCTTTTCTGCGTCAGCAAAACATAAAATATTTCGTAACTTGCAAACATTTCTAAGGTGGAAGAAGGCTGTTTTTGTGATATTTGAGATATGTTTTTTAAATGACAGGTTGCCGTCTAATATAACGCCTAGGTCTTTAACTGTATTTGCAGGCTGTAATCTGAGATATTCTGTTTACGTGTTTTTGGTGCTATAAGTAATATTTCCGTTTTGTTAGAAGGAAATTACTAGTCATCCAATGTTTTATGTCCTCGATGCACTCTGCCAGTTTGGATAGTTTGAAGGAATCATCTGGTCTTGATGAGATATATAGCTGAGTATCATCTGCGTAACAGTGGAAGCTAATTTCATGTTTTCTAATAATGTTGCCGAGGGGCAGCATGTATATGGAGAAAAGCAAGGGTCCTAAAACCGATCCCTGAGGTAATCCATAATTTACTTGCGTAAGATATGACGATTTCCCTTTTAAATGGACATATTGATATCTGTCTGTTAAGTAAGATCTGAACCATTGTAGTGCCTGTCCCTGAATACCAATATAATTGTGTAAACGATCTAGTAGTATTTTATGGTCTACAGTATCGAAAGCAGCACTAAGGTCAAGCAGGACTAAGAGTGAGATGTTACATTTATCTGATGCAATAAGAAGGTCATTTGTAATTCTAACGAGCGCAGTTTCTGTGCTATGATACGGTCTAAAGCCGGACTGAAACTTTTCGTGCATGTCATTATTTTGTAGGAAGGTACACAGTTGAGTTGACACTACTTTTTCTAGTATTTTAGACAAGTACGGGAGATTTGAAATCGGTCTATAGCTTCCAAGTTCATTGGGGTCTAAGTTTGGTTTTTTGATAAGAGGCTTAATTACAGCCAGCTTAAAGGGTCCTGGGACATGTCCTAGATTAATTGACGAGTTGATTATGTTACAAATGGGCTCAATTGCAGCAGGTAGTAACTCTTTTAATAAGGTAGTCGGAATGGGGTCTAATAAGCATGTCGTCGGTTTGGATGTTGCAATAATTTTAATTAAATCTTCCTGAATTATAGGAGAAAAAGATTCTAGCTTTTCTTTTTGGGTGACGGTTGAAACTAATTCTTCCGACACACTTTGAGGTTTGGTTTTAGCTATGTTGTCTCGTATTATTTCGATTTTCTCAGTAAAAAACTTCATGAATTCATTGCTACCAAGGTGCGGCGGAATACCCAGGTCAGGTGAAGTCTGTTTGTTTGTTAGTTTAGCAATTGTACTAAATAAAAACCTTGGATTGTTTTTGTTATTTTCTATGAGGTTACAGAAGTGCTCGGCTTTTGGTGCTTTTAGTGCCTTTTTGTAACAGCTTGCACTCTCTTTCCATGCAATTTTAAAGACCTCTAATTGGGTTTGTTTCCATTTTCGCTCCAGTTTACGCGTTTCTCTTTTTAGGGCGCGAGTGGTGTTATTATACCATGGTGCTGTGATCTTTTCATTAATCCTTTTTAACTTCATAGGTGCGACCACTTCTAATGTATTAGAGAAAATGGTGCCCATGTTTCTGGTCATGTCATCGAGCGATTCTATATTAGTTGGAAAGGTTATTAGAGGAGTCAGATCTGGCAAGTTCTTTACGAAACTATCTTTAGTAGTTGAGGTGATTGTTCTACCCTGTCGATAACGAGATATACAACTGATTTCTGCAGTGCGCAGTGTACATGTTATAAGATGGTGATCGGAAACATCATCGCTTTGAGGTATAATATCGATATTGGTTAGAATGGCTCCGTAAGATATAATCAAGTCTAGGGTATGATTAAGTCGATGAGTAGGTCTATTGATGTATTGTGTTACACCACAAGAGTCTAGTAGTTCTTTAAACGCCACAGCTAATGGATCGTTAGCACTATCTACGTGGATATTAAAATCTCCAACAATCAGTACTTTATCGACGTTAACCAATAGATCCGATAAGAAGTCTGCGAACTCTATCAGAAAATTAGTGTAAGGCCCAGGGGGTCTATACACAGTAACCAATGTAAGAGAGACCAATGATTTTTTACTTTTGTTTGGAACTGTTATGTTCAACGCAAGCATTTCAAATGATTTAAATGTATGCATTGTTCTCCGAGTAACGGCAAGAAAGTCTCTAAAGATTGTTGCGACACCACCTTCTCTAGACCAACCGGACGTGGCTCATGAATATAACCGTAGCTTGGTGGAGTAGACTCATTTAGACCGAAGTAATCATTTGGCTTAAGCAAGGTTTCAGTAAGGCAAAGTATATCAAAACTGTTGTCTGTGATCATTTCATTTACAATAACTGCCTTTGGATTTAGTGATCTAATATTAAGTAGCCCAAACTTTAAGCCTTGGTCGCTCACAGAACAGATCAAAATTATTTACAAAGAGCAGCTTCTGTTCAATACACCATGACATTAACCAATTATTAAGCGTAAATAGTCTACTGAACTTTTCGTTCCCTCGTCGGTAAGTAGGAAGCGGCCCTGATACGATGATCCTCGCCGTGGGCGATGCGTTGCGAACAGTATCGACCAGACTCCTGAAGTCCCTCTTTAGGATCTGCGACTGCCACATTCTCACATCATTCACCCCCGCGTGCAGGACTATGGCTCCCACTCTTGCATCGTCCTTCAGAATCGCAGTTACCTGCGCAGAGACATCGAGAACAAGGGCGCCAGGAAAACAGTGAGTGCGCACCTTACCTCCATTGAAGGAGGCGCATACGTTCCGGACGATTGAGTCTCCGATGACCACAGCGTTGGATTTCGTCTCGCAGAGGGCAGCATAGCGATTTCTCGTAGAAATCTCGAAGACCGGTGGCGGCGGTGGGGGAGAGTTCATCGCTCCGGTCCTGGATTTCGCCTCTCGCCGTGCGTGTGCCGGTGCAGGAGTGAAATTCATTTCGGCTCGGCGTGATCTTGAAGCCTGGGATCTATGCACAGAAATACTCGGAGTAGAAGTGATAGGAGTATTACAATCACGTCGAACACTTACCGCAGCTCTGCGAGCGTCAGCCCGGGATGTTTCCAGCGCCATTTTACGTTCTCGCAGACGTGTTTGCCTCTCGAGTAGATCGTGGATCTGCTTCTCCAATACTTCCAGTTCTGACTGAAGTGCGAAGAAAGATTCATCATCTGCACTCAAAGGTAACGTCAAACACATATCTGAATCATTAGCCATTAGTGTTGTCATAATGAGAACAGTCAGTTAAGCAGTAAAGGCAATACTAAGAAACTAAAGGCTGGGGATGCTAACAGCCCGAGTGCTAATAGCGAATATTCGTATAAAACAGATGTATCTGTGCGTTATATGACGATATTTGGTATGGGATACACTTAAGGATACGTTTTACCCTCTGTGAGTTATCAACTTAGAACCTAAATCTTAAAATATAACAGGAATAAATGATATATTTAGAAAAGTTTGACGGAGCTCTGTCTCAAACCACGTGCTCTCAGCAAACAGGAAGTGATCAGCACTTACTGTATAATAAATTTTGAACATACTCAAGCTTCGCACCATATTATATAGGCCTAACGCCATGACCAACGTGCTTAAGATAGAGTCCTGAGCTCGCGCATTTCTAAACTAATAGTTTCAACATATCTAACACACAATCAATAATATTCTCGCGTCTGCATACTCTTTAAACTTATTATAACATCATTTCAAAGTATTAACTAAGTATTCTACTTCATACCTGAAAAGGGGAAGATGATAACATAACAGAAAACTCGCAATCACTGTTTCTCCACTGCAAGCTTTATGTAGAATGGAGAAATCCCACGAGCTCTCCCCCTAGTGTTCACGCAGACCAGAACAATCGATCGTCCAACTTATCGTGCCAATTAACCGATCACAGATAAACTCAGATTAACCATAAACAACATATTTATATTTTATAGACTTATCTACATATTCAAAATAGCAAATATATATTTATATATATAATATGACTATATATTTCAGTGTACACAGACGCACGGCAGAGTATAGAACGCATCTTCGACGGAGTACTGTCAGGCCATGCTGACCTTTATTTTTATGAAACGTGTGCTCGTTCATCCGTCCGTTCCTTCATTCATTCAGGGCTTCATAAATAGCCTATTTGATTATTTCTTCGTTCGTTAATCGGTTGATTGATTCTATTGTTTAAACCAGGGGTTCACAAACTTTTCAGACCACGACCCCCAATGTTAGACTGCAGACGACCCGCGACCCCCCCTCCTCCCCCTCCTTTCTCCTCTCTGTCTTTTCCTCCGACAGCTTGTGAGGATTTGCGATTTGGTTACATATGCAGAGCTAAAACAAAAAAGGACACAATCTCTAAGCCAGGCTATTTTATTAACAAATTATGGACAAAAACAAATACATCCCATAACTGTGAAATGCTTAAAACCCGAATACGAACAAGCCGCCTGTAACACGCATACAATAACTTTGTATTTAGAAAAAAACGCCTAATCTGTTGGATGGGCGCTGTGTGCGGAGCAAAGCAGGTCCATTCTAGGTTTAATTTTGCAGATCGCCAACCGCAGATCATCTTCCACGTTAAGCCGTGACCTGTGTTTATTCTTAATGTAAGTCAGCGCGGAGAATGTCTTTTCGCAATAATACGTCGAGCCAAATTGCATGAGTACATCCAACGCGGCTTTCGACAACTGTGGATATTCCAGCGCGACAGAAACCCAGAACTCATCCAGCGTCTTGCCGTCAAATGCCGTCCTCAGGATTCGATCGGTTGAAAGTTCTATCAGCGCATCTTCCATGCGCTGATAGAACTGACGCCAGATGATTGATAACAATATACCTGATTTATAACAATGCACGTGAAACCATAGTTTATGTATTCCTCTCTGTATTTTCTGGCTTTCGAGGAGGGATGGTCCGTTTGCGGGGCACGGGTTTGGCGGGCTGCCCTTCCAGAGCCCTCTGTATTTTCTGCTGATCCCGCTCTCTCATCAGCAGGCATCTCTGCTCCCTTCTCGTTTTCTTTTGATGATAATAACCACCGTTTCATTTTTTATCAAGTTTAGCTCTCAAATTAGACCGATCGCTGTTAAGCAAACAACAAAATGTGCATCTAGGTAGCTAGCGCATGTTGTTGTGCTGTAAATTGTGATTGACGCCGTCACACTGTCATTATTAATCGGAGCAGACAAAGTTTTATTTCCAATTTATTTTAATTATCTTAAATGTATACTCGCATCATTACAACCTTTTTTAACATGTAAATAAATTTAAAAAAATAATAATACAAATTTTCTGTAAATCATCTCGCGATGGTATCTAGACTTCTCGGCTAAGGTCAAGTGTCTTGTCAAAGGGTTGTTCGCCTTTTTGAGGTTTTCCCGGCTCGTAAAATTCAATTTTACGTGTCCATAAACTTCGAGAGGTAAATGTTTTTATCTGTTATTGTTGTTCTCAAAGCTTATTTATTACAGGCGAGTGATTTCTTGGAGGATACATACACAGACAATGCTTCATTGAAAACTCCATTTAAGGCAAGCCTTTTTTTATATTTATTTATTGCTGGTTTTAAACGTTTTCTTTTTGTATATATTGTTAGTTTTGTTCTAGCGAGCTGTGGGTGCCTCCACCTTTTCGGCTGCTCGTGCTGGCGTGCGGAGGCACTACAGTGTGCTTTATATTTAAAGAAGTCTATGGTAAACTCCTGGGGTTATCGAGTCTTGATTTCTCCCGGAAGGTGATCAAAGTACCCTAGATTTTAAACCGGATGATTTTAATTGCCGATGTAAGTTTTAAGAACGCTTCCCTGCTGAATGTGTTTTGGCATAGGTTTGAATATAACAAAGCTCAGTTCTGCATGTCTTCTGTTGAAAAATTGTCTGATAATTCCATGAAAACCGTAATTGTTAGACTGTTTAATGAACCTGTTATCTGAGACGACATCTGAACATGGCTGAGTAGATTTTGCACGGTTCGGGGTTAACCAGTCAAAGTGGTGGATGAAGACAGCAAATGGGAAAATGGGGCATCTTGCTTAAGCATGCCAAGAAACTGTATGTGGGAAGTGAAGAGAAATTGGTCACAGTTTTGAACAGTGTACTAATGGCAGGCGGTGTAATCTGTGTCGAGAAGCATCAAACCATCTCTACAGAGACTGCCCAACAAGTTTTGCCAACAAGCTCAAAGCAGCAATGATGGCCGTGACACACACACAGCAAATACAACAACAAAGGGAAGAGGAGGCGGTCCCAGAAGTTTTGGCGGGAAAGTCAAACCCTAAACCAGATTCAGAGATTGGCCAGGAGATAGGAAATGGGTTGGCTCAAGGGGCGGAGCCAAACAATGTAGATGAACAGGAAAAAGGCAACAATGTGGAAGTGGAACATGAAGGAGAAGGTGACATCCTCATTGGTTACGGTTTCTAAAATGATTATGGAGTCCAGTGGGAGTGAAACTGATGTTTCACTCCCCAATGCACAAGTGCAAAAAAGGCCTGTGGGATCTCCTCTGTAAAAAGCAGAGGAGAAAAAGCAGAGAGCCTCACAACAGCCAGTCCCCTTTCGCAAAATCTGGACCGTATGTGGCCTCAGGAAGCCCCAAATGATGTGTCCTATTGCAAGTACAGCTAAGAACATCATCGCCTAAAGAGCCGCACGAGTTTTCCTCTGCGGCTCTGCAGGCCATAAGAACCTGCTATCCTGACTCCAGAATAGTGGAGATTAAGGAGGAGCAGGTATCAGAAGATAATTTATGATTCTAATTTAACTCTGTATTCCGTTTATACCACCTCCTAAATATGTCATGCCTTTTTAAAACCATACTGCTCATGACCCTCACAATCTCTACCATCAATGTGAGAAGTGCGAAATCTACTTTTCGTGCACAGAACATTATCATAATTAAATAATTTTAAGTCAGATGTGTGTTTACTGCAAGAGTGTGCTCTGCCTTTTTTTAACAGCTTACAGAAAGTGGGCGGAGCTGTGGACCCCGGGCCCCACCTTGTGGAGTGAATCAAATTTTTATAAATGTGACGGTGTTGCTATCTTAATCAACAACCCAAATATCTTTGTGAAGGGCAGCACTGTGGTGAGGGACGGGGGCAATTTGAGCAAATCTGACTTTTTAGATAGACATCTTAACATTTTAAATGTGTATGGTTTTAACGATAACTATGTAAGGCATGAACTTTTAGAGGAATTGCAGCCCCACCTGATGGGGAGGGTGCCACTTGTGGTCTCAGGGGACTTTAATTGCATTTTAAACAGAGTGGACAGAAAGGGAGCAGGGGAAGATTTTAAGGTGGACAAAACATCAGTTTTATTGCAAAGTATAGTGAAGGACTTTAAATTAGTTGACTGTTTTAAAACTTTGCATCCAAGAGGGGTGGGCTACACCTGGGTCAGTGGTGATGGCACCAAGGCCTCTCGCATTGACTACATATTGACACGTAACTGCCCGTCAACTGATGCTATATTGACACCTATGCTTATTTCTGATTCCGCTATGCCAGGAGTCTTCAACTAAAATTACTTGAGGTCCAGTAAATGAACCCTCCTTATAGGCCAAGGTCCGGACAATTACCTAAAAACATGAATTTATGTTTTTTGGCAGACCAAAGAAACAAACATGTCTTTTCATATATATGGGACGGCATTACAATATCTGACAACAATATAATGAAGGAAAATGTGCAAAATACCCTAATCTTTAAACCTGAACATACATTCATTTCAACATTAGCAACTTTAAAAGAAAACTAAAGTGAGGTTTTCTGCTAAACTGAGATTAACATTAATAGCAGCATCAAGTACATCCTCTGATAACATTTCAGCTCTTCTTGTGGCTTTTGCAGCTGAAAGGGAGGTTTGTTTAATATTTTCTTTACAGTTATTTCATGTCTTTACTTTCCTTCTAAACGTGTTTCACACGCAGCTTTCATTCACTCTTTTACTATTTTCCAATCAGTTAAGGGCTGTGATGTTTTTCTATGATCAACTGTATTCTTAGTGAACATTCATATGCTCATT
Source organism: Triplophysa tibetana (assembly GCA_008369825.1). Lineage (NCBI taxonomy): Eukaryota > Metazoa > Chordata > Actinopteri > Cypriniformes > Nemacheilidae > Triplophysa > Triplophysa tibetana. The sequence goes on along the minus strand of CM017899.1, from coordinate 1,802,468 downwards.
GTTGGGCGGTAAGTGAGTGAGGGACGACACGGGTAGATCGCTACACTGGGCTTTGAGCTAATATATATTTCCGTGTCCTTACCTCGAACTGCTGCGGTCAAGTTTCTTCATAGTGTCAATGTCTCGTAATGCCGTTTAACGTTTCCACTTTTGACAATCGCAACAGACTCCGAGCAAATCAGACAAACCGGCCTTGTGCATGTAGATGCAGGAAGAATAAATGAAAATCTCTCCACCAATTCATCTCGGAAAACATGCTTTTCTAGCGTCAACTTTTCTAACTTTTGAAAAATTACATTGTTTTTCAGTCACTGACAGATACATCTGTCTGCGCGGTGTGCAGCGAGTCTGTCTCTAGCAAAAGTGCACCGAAGGACCCAAAGTGCTACTGAGCGGACCTTGATGTGCCTGGAATAAATTTGATTGCATTAGAAAATAATTTAATGCATCCATTTATTTAATACATCAAAAGGCTTAAGGGTCCGGAGGGAAGCATCTCACGGTCCGCATTCGGACCGGAGTCCGCTAGTTGGTGACCCCTGCGCTATGCCTTCCTTCACCATAGGAGTGACCGTAGGGGAAGAGATCTAGAAGCTGAATTGCTCCCTGTTGCAGGATGAGGAGATAGCTGCAGAATACAGGGAGCAATTCAGCCAATGGTAGACCCTCCAAGACTTTTTTTTAAATCACGAGCACAGTAGTGGGAGATGGTGAAGGATAGGACTGGACACTTTTTTAGAAAGAAAGGGATAAAGAAAAAGAATACGGCGAAGCGAAGCATGTTGGGGCTGCAAAAACGACTACAGAGGCATTTTAATCTGCTGAATAATGGTTTGGATTTTAATGAAGAGATTAAAGAGGTTAAAAGAGAAATGTCTGATTTAAAGAAACAACGGAATTAAGGAGTGATTTTAAGAAGTAAGGAGAAAGAGTTGGAAGAAGGGGAAAAATGCACACGCTACTTTTTTAAAAAGATTGTATCAAAGGGAGGTGCAATAACCAAATTAAACATGGGACGAAGGGAGGCCAACAACACAGATGAAATTGTAAATGAAGTGGAACATTTTTATAAAGATTTATACAGTGAAAAGGAAGTATCAGGTAACGTAATGGAAGACATTTTAAAGTTTATAGATAAGGAAATTGATGATGAGTGTGCTGTTTTAACCCAAGATTTTACAATTTTAGAACTTACTAAATGTATGAAAAGTTTTAAAACTGGGAAGTCCCCAGCAAGTGATGGACTTCCCCTTGAATTTTATGTAAAATTTTGGGATATTTTAGCACCTGAATTACTAAATGTTTTTAATGACTTTGACAGACTCGACAAACTACCTGACAGTATTAAACTAGGGATAGTGTCACTCGTTCATAAAAAAGGGGACAAAACAGACTTAAAGACATGGCGACCTATAAGTCTTTTAAATTTTGATTGCAAACTTTTTAGCAAGATTTTAACTACACGAATGTCTACGGTTTTAGAAGAAGTAATCCACCCGCATCAAGCCTGTACTGTGCCTGGGAGAAAGATCACGGACAGCCTAGTGCTGGGGCCCGTTTCAGAAAGCAGGGTAAGTGCAAACTCAGAGTAAGTCAACCCCAGAAAACGGAATACTCAGGGTTTTTGGTTTCAGAACGTGAGGTATGTCAAACCCGCGACCGCGGGGTAAGTCAAGCCCGTTTCAGAAATCAAGGTATCTTATACTCCGAGTGAGTAACCAGATTAACATTATCCGTGAACCTAACCTGGTCGGGAGCAGGTTTTATTCCACAAACCCAGGGTTTGTTACAATCTCCGCCCCCTTTTCGAAGCGCAAGCGGTGTTGAAATTGCATACGCCATTTGTTTATTGATTCATCTTGCTAATCGCGCTCAATTTAGTCAAACAGACCTTAAAATGTCATGTCCGTTTATTCAGGAACCCATAGATGAGGAAGCTGCATTAATTCGCAGAGAGTTACATTTATGTCGGGAGAGAATTGTGAGGCCCCGTTTGGACGTTTTATCTTAACTTTTAAGGCCACTTTAAGTCGTATATTTAACATTTCCCAAACAGTCATCCTACTAGCAAGAGCATTTTATTTCTTTAAACTTTCCTGAAAGATGTTCTTGTATTTCATATTCAGCTTCTGCAGAGATATTTTTATTCCAGAAGGATTGCACGTACATGAGAGCGAGAGAGAGAGAGCGAGAGAGAGAGCGGGAGCGTTAAATATAATTCCCATTTTCACAGTTTCAACAAAATAAATATAAAAGTGATTGACATATAAACTTGCACATTAACAAGTGAATATTTTTTTTCTAAATATGTCCTAATTGTACCTTCAATTCGATTGGCGACAAATGAACACGTGCTTTTGTCACGTGCCGTTGCCATGGTGAATCGTGCTATCTTCACTCAATTGATGATGGCTTTTCATCGCCATGCTGCACGCGCATAACCTAGAGTGAACTTACTCAGAGTGGATTGAACTAAATCAAATCAGCTGGTCTGAAACTGAAAACTCAAAGTAGCGATTCTCTGAGTAAATCAACTCAGAGTTCAGATTTTAACTCGGTGTTGGTTGAACTTCCTTATTGAAACGGGCCCCTGGTTAGTGACGCCATCTGTTATGCGGGGACAGAAACATTAGCCTTATACTAATAAATGTAGACTTTGAGAAAGCCTTTGTACGGGTCTCGCACCAATAGCTGGTTCAGGTACTTCAAAAAATGGGGTTTCCAGGGAGGTTTTTAGAGTGTGTGGGCTTGCTGTACAAAGACATAATCAGTAAAATTCTTGTAAATGCGCACACAACAAATGCAGTAAATATCCGCAGTGGAGTCCGCCAAGGCTGTCTGCTATCTCCGCTACTATTTGTTGCTTGCATTGAGCCAGGAACAAGTCTGAGGCCCAGCTCTTCGGACCATGGGGACTGGTAGACATGGCAGGACTTGATGTGACTGTTAGGGACACTGATTTTAGGTTTTAGGCATTAAGTTTGACAGGGAGGGGGGTGGATAAAACAATTGAAAAGACACTTTAGGGAAAGTCAGACAACGACTTGGGTTCTAAGGACTAAGGACACTGACTTTAGAGGGCAAGATTTTAATATATAAAGCCTGCGATTTTGATTTTTGCTTTTAGCCCACCCAGGTCCTTTCTTTTAGCTTTGGAGATGGGTTTTTTTTACTGCTGGGGGTCCAAATGAGAGCGGATTCGAAGAGACGTGGTCAAGAAAAAGAAAAAAGAGAGACAAAGGAGGAAAAGGGTTCCCGGACCCCCACTTGTTCTTGTGGAGCAAGTTCACCACCCTACACATGAAATATGCCACAACATCATCCAGTAACAGTAAGACTGCAGCAATGGCGAGATTCTGGATGCGGTTATGCTTGCGCTTTTTAAAGATTTTACCTGTTGATCTTAGAACCCCAGTGTCTTTTAATCTGCCCAAAGAGTACAATTTTATCAAGAAGTTTTTAAAGAAATACAGCTTGGAGGACCAGGAACTCTCGGTTTTGACTAAACACAAGTCTCTTGTCTCTCTTGTGCAGGACCGGGAAGCAGTGAGTCCAGTTCCAGGGCCCACACTAGGTGAGGCCAAACAAGTTTGGAGGAATGCAGCCCTCACACTCACTGACTCACACTCACTCACACTCACAGATGCATGCACGCAGGCAAGCAATCACATTTGTTTGTGTACGCGTATAGCCCTAAATGTTAGCGGATAGTTATGTGTTGACTTGCGAATTCCCGAAATGTGGGAATCTGGACTGCATAATTTCTGGTAGTGGTAGACCTGTCTGTGCTCTCCCCTGATCATTTATTAAAAGAAGAGAGGTTTTGTATTGTGCTCACATCTGTGTTCGTTTTTGCAACCTTATTGGCGAAAGAACTGTTCTGCAAGAGACAAGCACGAAATCGAGTGATCGATTCATTATTTTTTTTCATGTTTTTTTTTAATACAATTTGTTTGTTCCCACATATATAAATAAATATACATAATTATTTATTTATTTATCCATTTATTTGTTTACCTTTTTGTTTGCTCGTTTTATGATTGATTAATTTGATTAATCTTTTGTTCTTTCATTTATTGAACGCCTCATCAGACGCACCACAGAGTATAGAATGCATCTTTGACGGAGATTCTGCTAGGCCACGCTGACGTTTATTTTTGTTAAACGCGTGTTCGTCTGTCCGTCTATTCGTCCGTTCCTTAATTCATTCAGGTCTTCATAAACCGCCTACTTCATTTTTTCGTTTGTTAATTGGTTGATTGATTCTATTGTTTAAACAATACATTTGATTGTCTGTTCATTCGTTCACATGCTGACCTTTGAGCCGCATGTGCACCGCCAGCCCAATAGTCAGTACCTCCCCCCTCTTTGGCTGGGATCAAGTGTCTTGTCAGAGGGTTGAGTTTTGCGATTGCCTCTTGTGGGTCCGACGTTATAGGTTAATAATACATGCTTAAACCTTCAGGAGGTATACTGTGAGGGCGTCTCAGCTAAAGCGGTTTTTAAAAGGACACTTTTTTTCCATTGAGGATCGTCTTTAAGTTAAGCGCTTTTTATGTTTTTTACTTATTTATTGCTATTTATTATTGCTCATTTATCATTGTTGTTTTATTCATTTTTTATCTGCTGTGGGTGCCTCCAACGGGTCGGCTGCTTGTGCCGGCGTGAGGAGGCACCACAGTGTGCGTTTATGTTTAAACCTATTGACGGAAAGCTCCTGGGGATGTCACGCTTCGATTTCTCCAGGAAGCTTATCCAGAAAGCACTTGGTTTTCACCCAACGAATTTTAATCGTTTAATGACTCTGCCTCAAGGAAAAGTTTTTGTTAGTGCTTCCCTGTTAAACGTTTTTTGGCAAAGGTTTGTGGTTTGCAAAGCCCAGTTTTCAATGTTCACTGTAGAGAAGCGAAAAAGTCATCACAAGTCTGCTGTAGTGCATGAGTCTGCTATTTACCCTGTGTTGGAATGTAATATTCTCAATGTCCCCTACAAAATATTATTCTATGGTTGAAAAGTCTAGTCGACGGAACACACAGAGTTGCAGATCTGGAGACTAAGTTTGACACAGACACCAAGTGCTTGTTTCAATCAAAGTCCAATGTTTATTTATATAAGGACTAGTATTTATAAGATTAAAAGGAGGTGTCATAAAAAACCACAGGGGTGGAAAAAGACAAGACTTGATGTTTAGTCTTATTCCTCCTGAGAACAATCAGATATGATTACAAAGTACGTATTAAGCATCAAAACACATCAATACACATCAGTTCACATCATTAGGAGCCTTGAGATGGAGGCCGATAGTCTCAACGAGGCTAAACAACAGGAAAGTAAGGCCCATATTAGGGTGAAGGAAGCTTATACTAATCTAAATGAATACGTATGATATACAAAGGTTCTATTAGACACAGATGATGTATTTAAAGAGGACAGGACGAAATCCAGATTCTCACACCCTGTTACCTTGTTTTAACTGTTGAACTGGACTGTTGCCTGTTGCTAGTTAAGATTATTTGAATTTGTTTATTTAATCACTCGTTGACTGATAGTTTGAGCTTGTTTATCTAATTATTCATTGACTGATTGCTAAGTTGTTAGCGTTTTTGTTGCGTTTGTACTGAAGTGAAGTTGCCATAAGCCGCTCGTTACGGCTTGACATTATAAGTTTGCACTTAAAAGCACCGAGCAAGTTGATTGCCGTTTGATCCGTGGCCCATTCAATCGTTTCAGACTTTGTTTTGCTAATCGAGAAGGCGTATTCCAGCTGTATTCTGTTCGCACTAATCTCATCACATACTTAAGCAGTGCCTCTGCGCTGGCGCAGTAAGTGTCAGCGGTAGCGTTAGCCCTCGTGTGAAGTCCGACGAGTGTAAAGTCCGACGAGTGTAAAGACCGACGAGTGGAAAGACCGACGAGTGGAAAGACCGACGAGTGGAAAGACCGACGAGTGGAAAGACCGACGAGTGGAAAGACCGACGAGTGGAAAGACCGACGAGTGGAAAGACCGACGAGTGGAAAGACCGACGAGTGGAAAGACAGTTTTCTCACCCCAGATGCAAGGCACGACGCACACACTCTCAAGCGCGTCCCTTTCACATCTCCCCTTTTACACCCCTGTCTCTCTCTATGGGTCTCTGAAACTGCCAGTCAGCTGTTAACAAGACTGAATTCATCTATACATTTGCCAGCCAGTCTGACATTCACATTCTTGGTCTTACAGAGACATGAATTCGTCCTGAAGACTCCGCCACACCCGCTGCACTCTCCACAAACTACTCCTTATCACCCCCCCGGTCCTCTTCACAACTTCATTGAGGAGTTAGATGTACTGCTCTCATCATTCCCGGAGGATGGCGGCCCTCTTGTAATCTTTGGGGACTTCATCACCGCCTAGTCACAGCCTGTACTCACAGATCAGGAAACTAGCTGGATCTCATCTACATCTGTAACTGCACCACAGATAACATTTAAGTCACACCTCTTCACATCTCGTACCACTTCTTCATCACTTTCAACATGCTCCTTCCTACATGCACTACATCATCAACACCATCATCAACATCATCACTGGCATATGTCCATCCTAATTCAAACAGGCCCAGGTCACGCCCCTACTGAAGAAACACTCATTGGACCCCTCTACTCCCGACAGTTACAGACCTGTCTCTCTCCTCCCATTCATTGCAAAACACTCGAAAGGGCAGTGTTCAACCAGGTGTCTTCCTACCTATCCCAGAACAAACTACTGGATGACAAACAGTCTGGCTTCAAAACGAACAACTCCACTGAGACTGCACTGCTATCGGTCACAGAAGCACTGCGGCTAGCCAAGGCGGATTCTAAATCATCGGTCCTGATTCTGCTAGACTTATCTGCAGCGTTTGACACTGTCAATCACCAGATACTGCTAGCAACCTTGTCATCACTAGGAATATCAGGCTCCCCTCTCCGCTGGTTCAAATCCTACCTCTCCAACAGATCATTCAGGGTGTCATGGAGGGGCTCGCTGTCCACTGCTCACCACTTGATCACTGGGGTCCCTCAGGGATTGGTGCTTGGGCCACTGTTTTTTTTCTATCTACACGACATCCTTGGGACCCATCATACAGGCATGGCTTCTCGTATCACTGTTATGCTGCCAACACGTTGAAAGGTAACAAAATTGCCGGCCCACATACCGAACAAACAAAAGAACAAGGATAGGCGGGACAAAAGCTTTTAACTGAACAGGAGGAGGAAGTACATGAAAAAGAGAATACAGAGTACTCACTCCCAAATACTCTAGTGCGGAAAAGAGCCGCAGGATCCCTGTTGTCTAAAACAGTCAAAAAGTTAAGGGGTACGCGACATACAGAGAGCTGGGCCCCAGGAGTCCCCAAATGAGGCGTCTTTTCTAAGCATAGAGCTAGGATCATCATCACCAAAGGAGCTGCAAAAGGCTCCCCCCCCTGCAGTTCCTCAAACAATAAATACCCTCCCTCCTGATCTCAGCCATGTGGAAATAAATGAGGAGCAAGTTTCACGTGAAATTTTATAATAATATATTTTATATCTGCAGTATATCTGTAGTCTTTTAATGTCCTCTTAAAAGCATTTGTCAACACATCTTTTTTTAACCATACTGCTCATGGCACTCACTATCTCTACCATTAATGTGAAAAGTGTGAGGTCCACTTTGAGAGCACAGAGTGTTTTTTCATTTTTAAAAGATTTTGACACCGATGTCATTTTACTGCAAGAGTGTGCTCTGCCATTTAAAAAACATTACAGAGAATGGGAAAAGCAGCTGACCCCGGGCCACTCCATGTGGAGTGGCTCCAACAGCAATAAAAATGATGGAGTCGCCATTTTAATCCGAAATCCCCAAGTCTTGGTTAAGGGGAGCACAGTGGTGAGAGACGGACGGGGCATTTAAGCTAAAATGACTTTTTTAGGTAAGGATTTTAATATTCTTAATGTGTTTGATTATACTGGAAAAAAATGATCGGTTTGAACTTTTAAAGGACTTGCTGCCCCAGATGCTAGGTAAGGCTCCACTAGTGGTGGCAGGGGATTTTAATGTTGTTTTAAACCAAAAGGACAGGACAGAAAATGAGTAGGGGATTTTAAGGTTGACAAGACATCAGTTTTACTGCAGGACATTGTAAGTGATTTTAAATAAGTCGACTGTTTCAAGACGATGCATCAAATCAGTGGTGATGGTACCCAGAGCCTCTGGAATGGACTGTTTTTAAAAGAGACTGCCCGCCAACAGATGCTAGATTGATCCCTGTTTTTTTCTGATCACATGATGCTATCCTGCACCCTTTTATTTCCCAGAGATATGATGGTAGGAGGAGGGCTGTGGAAGCTGAACTGCTCCCTCTTAGAAGATGAGGAAATAGCCAAGAGATACAGAGAGCGGTTTAGCCAATGGCAGACCCTCCAAGACTTTTATGACTAACAAGAACAGTGGTGGGAGATGGTAAAAGACAGAACTGGATGTTATTTTAAGAACGTGGGTAAGAGGAAAAAGAGAAGGGAAAAACAACGCATATTGGGGCTGCACAAAAGACTACAGAGATATTTTAATCTTCTGAAAAAAGGTTTCGATTTTAATGAAGAGATGAATCTAAAAAGAGGGATGTCAGTTTCTCAAACTCAAAATAAAGGAATAATCCTAAGAAGCAGAGACAGAGATATTGAAGAGGCAGAGAAATGCACCAGATATTTTTTATGAAAATAATGGAGTGAGGAGGAGCGATAACATCTCAACTCAACTCAACTCAACTTTATTTATATAGCGCTTTTTACAATTTTCATTGTTACAAAGCAGCTGTACATGAGACACATTGAATACAAGTAAAAAAACTAAAGGCATATACCTGTAAAAACAAGACAAAGGTGAAAACAACAAAGACAGACATACAAATGCTCCACACACACAATATGCAAACATACATACACACACACACATTGACATAGACGCACACACACACACAGTGAAAGCACACATTGGCGATAAAGGAGAAAGAACCACAGGTCAAATATTAAACGGACTATAAATTCTTATATGCAATATTAATTATGTCTAATTTCTGAATTCTAAAGCAGCCCCCCCGGCCAGGCAGATAGTGCAAAACAATATGCAAACGGTGGTGAGGAACCCAAAACTCCCATCGAGAAAAAAAACCTCAGGAGAACCCAGGCCCAACCAGGGGATTCCAGTTCCCCTCTGGCAAAAGCTGCTGCCTCTGCACAAGCTCAACAGTGCTTGCACAACAAGGCTAAATAAAAATAAAAAATAAACTTAATAAGGTAAATGATAGATTTAAGATTATCATTCACAATCTAATAACATTTGAAATGTTGTAGGAAAATCAAAGTTGTGGCGTCCTTTATCCAGCTCTATCCTCTTAGCTCTTGTCAGGTCACCGCTTCCCATTCTCAGCTCTGCCATCGGGTCTGGGCATGAACTGAATCCTGCGGTAACCTTGGAACAAAGAGACAAGACTGGCTGAGAGTAGAGTACTGTTCTGCACTCTTTGATGCAACAAGTACATCATTTGTTATTGGATGTGTTTCTGGTTCCGGTTGATCTAAATAATGCAGCCTAAATCCTCTGAGGATTAATATTATGGAGGAGTATTGTATGCAAGATTAAAAAGATGAGTCTTTAGTCTAGATTTAAACTGACAGAGTGTGTCTGCCTCCCGGACCGTGCAGGGAAGAATATTCCAAAGTTTAGGCGCTAGATACGAAAAGGATCTACCACCTGCACTTGATTTTGAAATTCTAGGTATTACCAACTGACAGGACGCCTGAGAGCGTAATGTACGTTGAGGTCTGTAATACAATAGAAGTTCATTCAAATACTGCGGCGCTAGACCATGTAGGGCTTTATAGGTAATAAGCAAGATCTTAAAGTTAATGCGATGCTTTATAGGTAACCAGTGCAAGGTTGACAGAACCGGGGTTATATGCTCATACTTTTTTGTACGTGTAAGAACTCGAGCTGCCGCGTTTTGAACAAGTTGCAGTTTTTGTAATAGGCCTGCAGGGCAACCACCTAAAAGTGCATTACAATAATCTAGTCTTGATGTCATGAATGCATGAATTAATTTCTCTGCATCTGACAGTGACAGCATATGACGTAGTTTAGATATATTCTTAAGATGGAAAAATGCAATTTTACAGGTGTTGGCGACATGGCTTTCAAATGACAGAGTACTATCGAATACAACGCCAAGATTCTTAGCTGATGACGAGGATTTTATGGAGCATCCATCAATCGTTAAGCGGTATTCTTGGTTGTTACGTATAGCGGTTTTCGGTCCAGTAAGTAACACTTCTGTTTTGTCCGAGTTTAGTAGTAAAAAATTGTTACTCATCCACATTTTTAAGTCAACTATGCAATCCTTTATTCGATGAAACTGCTGGGTTTCATGAGGCTTCGAGGAAATATAAAGTTGAGTATCATCAGCATAACAGTGAAAGCTAATTCCGTGTCGCTTTATTATATCTCCTAGAGGTAGCATGTATAATGCGAAGAGCAGAGGCCCCAAAACTGAGCCCTGTGGTACACCGTACTGGACTTGTGATTTGCGGGACACCTCATTGTTTATTGCTACAAATTGAAAACGGTCAGATAAATAAGACTTAATCCATTTCAATGCTATTCCGTTAATGCCGACGTAATTTTCGAGTCTATGTAGAAGTATGCTGTGGTCAATGGTGTCAAATGCAGCACTGAGGTCTAGCAGCACCAATAACGAAATACAGCCACGGTCAGACGCTAAAAGCAGATCATTTGTAACTCTGATCAAAGCAGTCTCTGTACTGTGACATGCTCGAAATCCGGACTGGAATTCATCATTAATGTCATTCCTTTGGAGGAAGGAGCATAATTGAGTTGAAACTACTTTTTCCAGAACTTTAGATATAAATGGTAAATTCGATATAGGCCTGTAATTCCCTAGTTCTTTAGGGTCGAGTTTGGTTTTTTTTAAAAGAGGCCTTATAACAGCCACCTTAAATGCTTTAGGCACATGTCCTAATGTCAGAGATGAGTTAATAATACTAAGAAGAGGATCTATAAGTTCTGGGAGCATTTCTTTCAGTAGTTTTGTAGGTATAGGGTCTAGCATGCATGTTGTTGATTTAGATGATCTAATCATTTTAGACAGTTCATCGTGATCAACTGTAGAAAATAATTGCAATTTCTCCTTAGGGGTACTGTAGTTAATTTGTTCAGCGGGTTTCACTACAGGTTGCATTGTTATAATTTTTTCTCTTATATCTTGGATTTTACTAGTGAAGTAGTTCATAAATTCATCACTGTTATGCTGATAATCAGAATCTGACGTCGCTGACGACTTATCTTTTGTTAATTTAGCCACGGTGTTAAATAAAAACCTAGGGTTGTGATGGTTTTCCTCTATTAGTGATGAAAAGTAGGCGGATCTAGAAGTTTTTATGGCATTCCTGTATTTTCGAGTACTATCCTTCCATGCTATACGAAATACCTCTAAATTAGTTTTCTTAAAGTTGCGCTCCATTTTCCGGGACGCTTTCTTTAGAGTCTGAGTGTGTTCATTATACCACGGTGTTGGGCTGCTATTTTTAATTTTCTTTAAACGCAGAGGAGCAACTATGTCTAATATTTCCGAGAAGGTAGAGTTAAAATTTTCAATAGAAGTGTCAAAATCGTCAACATTTTTACACATGCTAGATATTTTAGACAATTCAGGCAGAATATCGAGAAACGCATCTTTGGTAGTTGAAGTAATCGTTCTACCATATTTGTAGCAAGGAGTTTGATTTGCAGCCGTAGGCCCTTGAAGCAAACATAATATCAGACAATGATCCGAAATGTCTTCACTCTGCTGAACGATTTTAACATCGTCCACATTTATACCATAAGAAAGTATTAAATCTAAAGTATGATTACGAAGGTGAGTGGGTCCTGACACATGTTGACTAACGCCCATGGAGTTAAGAGTGTCTTTGAAAGCCATGCCCAAGGCATCTGTATCATTGTCTACATGGATATTAAAGTCACCGACGACAAGGACTCTATCTGCGGCCAGTACTAGTTCTGATAAGAACCCACCAAAATCTTTAATAAAATCTGTGTGGTGCCCTGGAGGCCTATATACAATAGCTAGAATAAAATTTAAAAATGTTTTGTCCTTAGTATTAGGTGTCGATACGTGAAGTACCATGACTTCAAAAGAATTGTATTTAAATTTAGACTTCTGAGAGATGCTAAAATAATTATTGTAAAGTAAAACATCCCATAAGAACGGTGAAAAAGAGGTGCACACAACAGATGAGGTTCTAAATGATGTTGTACAATTCTACGAACATTTGTATGAAGAAAAGTAAATAGAGTAGGACGTCTTAAATGAAGTTTTACAATGTTTAGAGGAAAAGGTAAGTAATGGAAACATGCATTTATCCCACGATTTTAGTATTTTAAAAAATCCAAAAAGCTGTGAAAAGGTTTAAACGGGGTAGTCCCCAAGAATGGATGGACTCTACCCTAGAGTTTTATTTGACTTTCTGGGACGTTTTAGCACATGAATTACTGACTGTTTTTAAGGAATTTGAGACAACGGACAGACTAACCGACAGCTTTAGATTAGGGATAGTTTCACTACTACATTAAAAAGGAGACAGGACTGACCTTTGGAATTGACGTCAAATCACACTTTTAAATGTTGATCTTAAAAAACACACATGGCGACTGTTTCAGAGGACTTGATCCACCTGGAACAAGCCTGTGCTGTGCCTGGGCGGAAGATCATGGACAGCCTAGTGTTGATTAGAGATGCCATCTGTTGCACGCTTTTCAAAGCTTTTCAAATTCGCAGCAATACATGTTGCAAGTGTTGGCCAAAATGGGTTTTCCAGGGAGGTTTATAGCATGGGTGGGACTGCTGTAAAATGGCATAGTCAGCAGAATTTTGGTTAATGGGCATTTATGCAAATCGGTAAACATACGCAGCGGTGTCCGTCAGGGGTGTCCTTTATCTGCATTCCTATATGTGGTTTGTATTGAGCCACTGGCACAGATCTTGAGACGGGAAAACCAGATCAATGGACTAAACCTGCCTGGAACTGGCGGACTGACAGCAACCCGTGTCTTATACATGGATGACTTGACCCTTTTAACCACAGACGTTGTATCAATACGAAGAGCAATGGACCTGACTGACTGGTACGGTCGGGCCTCAGGCGCCATACTTAAAAGGAGCAAGTCTGAGGCCCTGCTCTTCGGGCAGTGGGGTAACGTGAAGACCTAAGAACTAGACCTGGCTTTTAAAGACACTGATTTGAGAATTTTAGGGGTAAAATTTGACAAAGAGGGAGGTGGAAGGAATAATTGGACTGACCTTTTAGGGAAAGTTAGACAAAGACTGGGATTTTGGGGACTGAGACAGCTGACGATGGAGGGTAAAGTTTAACTTTTTTGAAGCCGTTATCTTACCATTGCTTTTACTTGTTTGTTCTGTTTTTAGTCCCCCCAGGAACTTTCTTTTAAATTTGGAGCGAGCATTGTTTTACTTCTTGTGGGGGTCCAAGTGGGATAGGCTCAAACGAGACGTTTTCCAGAAAAGGCCAGAAAACAGAGGAAAAGTCCACCCAGACCCCCACCAGTTTTTAGCAAGTCGCTTCGTCGCACTGCACATAAAATATGCTGTATAGGCTGAATGGTTTGGCCATTAATAGCTAATAATTCATTCACATGAATAGACATTAAGCAAATGTTTTCTTTTCCAGGGGATGACTGGCACCAAGCTGCGGATTTTCAAGAATTTTTGGAGACTGGAGATCTCGCTTCGCTTAATATGGAAGTATTTCCTTTTATGAATGCCCATAAAATTAATGTTATTTTAAGATATGTGTGTGTATTTGTTTATTTTAAATTGTTTGCCTGCTTTTGTTTGCGGTGTTTGCACTTTTTACATATTTTTTTCACTTATTTTATAGTGTATATATGTTTATTTTAAACTGTGTGCCTGTTTTTGTTTTCTGTGAAAAATGTGTGGATTGTCTTATTTTATAACTTGTTCATTTTTTGTTACTTCTGTAAATAAGTATATTATTTTGTCTCGCTTGCATTTAGGCATTTGGCAGATGCTTTTATCCAAAGCGACTTACATTGCTTTACCCTATACATAGGTATTTGCAATCCCCTGGGATCGAACCCACAACCTTGCGTTGATAACGCAATGCTCTTACCACTGAGCTTTGATCGGTTTGATGGTTTTATTTTAATGTCTATCACATTTAAAAATGATCTACATTTGTTAGGTATATAAAGTTTTTAAGTTTTTATTCAAATCATTATTAAAACTTAAAGACACAAGTTTTTTTGTCACAAGCCCTGTCAAACAAATTATGTGTGGCATGTACATTAATTGGACCCTCATAGGTAAATAATGGACATTGCCTATTAGGAGTCATTAATTAACCTTGGCAATGAGCTATTCAGGTAAAACCAATAATATAGTCCATATGAGACACAATCCTTCACACATCAGATTTTTAAATGAACACTTCAACTGACTAAAGACTTCAACTTTGAAGACCTTTGAGCCGCATGTGCACCGCCAGCCCAATACTTCAAGTGACTAAACAACATACTTCAGTCTTCAGAAACACCAGAGTCGCAGGCCCTCTCACTACACACCCTCTCCCTCTCTCCAAAATCAACTCCTTTTTTAATGTAAATCGAGGAACTCGTTTTTTCTGGAACACAACTCTCCCACTCTATTGTCGAGAGTCCAGAAGTTTCAATTAAAAAACGACCGGCCCCATAAACAAAATATTATCTTGGTCAACAATCTCTGAAAGAGCTCTTCGTTCTTTGCCGCAACACCAGGGATCACACCAACCCCCATCTGCTGGAGGTGGACTAAACAAGCCTGCAAAGAGCACTGGCAACTGATATGAATTGGGTCCCCGCAATGATAACAGCAGCAATCTCAAATATTTAAAGAATAAGTGGGAACCCAGTGTTCCTCTAGTTTTCCCTTTATCTGTCCTGACTGTTTCCAGTTATTTGGCAAACCTATCTTATCAACTCCCTACTAGACGTCACAGAGAATGACAGGGGTAAAAAAAAGTTTCTATGAAATTAGCACTTTTGAACATCCGTTCACTAAAAAACAAATCAATTTTGGTGAATGACCTCATCACCAGTAACAAACATGTTTCTAAATGAAACTTGGTTAGTTGATAGTTGTTATGCTAGAATCCTTGATAAATCCATCTCCCCAAACTTTACTTTTATAGAGGTTTGCAAAGCTATTAGGAGAGGAGGAGGAATAGTTGCTCCATTTTAAGATCTTTTTGACTGCAAGCAAGTTTTACTTTTTGAATACCTCTCCTTTGATTACTTGAGTATTATTTTAAAATTTGACCACACAATCAGTTTTCAATTCTTTACAGACCTCCCAAATACTCCCCAGTCTTTGTTGATGACTTTTCAGCACAGCTATCAGCTATTTTCTCAGAATTTGACTGCTTTACTATTGCTGGAGATTTTAATATTCATGAAGACAAGACCAAAAAAAAAACACAGCAAATTAACTTTCAAATGTTTAAAACACTTTTGATCTGATCTGCTTATTAGCAAAGGTCCAAACAATTCATCCACTATTATAAGAGATTTGGGGCTGCCTGTATTTTCTTTAATATATCAATCAGTCCTGCCACTGAAGATAGAATTGTCTCTGTTAAAAAGAGATTCATAAATGAGAACACCAGTGAGCAGTTTTTGAATGCTATGTCTTTGTCACAGAGTATATCTGCAGACTCTATGGATGTTCTCCTCGATAGCTTTAATGCAAAGTTAAAAATGCTATCGATGCCAATGCTCCAGTAAAGGTCAAGGCTATAACTGGCAGGCGTAAAGCACCCTAGAGAAACACACCAGCAGTACAAAGCATGAAAAGAACATGCAGAAAAGCTGGGCATATGTGGCATAAAACAAGACTTGAAGTTCACTATAACATCTATAGAGACAGTCTGCATGCCTTTGTTGGTCATCTATTGTCCTGCGTGTTCAAAAATTGGACTTACTGGACTTCGGATGAACAAAAGTTGAAGTTTATTGATTTGAGGCTCAGCGCTGGGCTGTCTCACACACTCACTCTACGCACAGAGTATTACCAGAGATCAGCCCCGCCTAAACAGTGTACAACATATTTATATTTGTATTTGTGGGTGTATCTTCCAGCTTGCTCCGGACCGTGGCCAACCCCTGAGCGCCTCCACATTTGCTGCTTTCTTTGTGTCCAATGGAGTGATGTCTCATCTGATATTTTCGTAGACTACGCCCTTCTTCTTTTACTATCTGAAAAACAACACACTTCCCCAACTACATCACATCTGATAACCCCTGACCTGAGGCCCCAATGGCTATGGAATGTTGGGCAACCATAGCCACGCACACACACACTCTATTCTTCTCGTTTTCTGCAACATATCATGAGACATAACATAAGACATAACATAAGACATATCATAAGGCATAGCATAAGGCATAGCATACACATATCATAAGACATAACATAAGACATAACATAAGACATAACATAAGACATAACATAAGACATAACATAAGACATAACATAAGACATAACATAAGACATAACATAAGACATAACATACACATCCCCCACACAGTCTTCACATATATGCAGGATGCTCTTCTGCATGGAATGCAACACGCACACATACTCCCAACCCCCACATCCTGTTGAGAACATCATCTTGCACCCTAATATTCAAGCTTAGTTTTCACCCTTTTAAACATACACACATTATTCATACTGATATACACTTAATGCAGCCAGTTTTACTTATTGATTATACGTGATCCATAGAAAGAAAATAAAATGTAGTAAAAACGTAGATTGTAATTAAATGAACATTGTAATACAAAACATAACTTTAAAACCCTTCAATCCCTCTCTTGACCTCTGAAAGAGGTCACAAACACATATCCCACATATTTAGTCCCTCTTCATTATATAGGGTACAACACAATCGTATTAAAAATTCAAAAATCTGCTAAAGTAATGCGTTTGAAGCTTATGAATTAAAACAAAATCAATATTTCTATGCATGGCTTTCCTCCTCCTCACTGTCATCCTGATAGTGGTCTGCTGCTAATAATGGCATTTCGTAAGGGGGTGGGTTGGGGTCTCTGGGGTCTCTTTTTTCTATGGCTGTCAAGTTCCAGTGTG
Source organism: Triplophysa tibetana (assembly GCA_008369825.1). Classification (NCBI taxonomy): domain Eukaryota; kingdom Metazoa; phylum Chordata; class Actinopteri; order Cypriniformes; family Nemacheilidae; genus Triplophysa; species Triplophysa tibetana. The sequence goes on along the minus strand of CM017899.1, from coordinate 1,785,228 downwards.
GGAAGTTCTGGTTACAGATGCTTCCAAATCGATATGCACAGCTGTAATGTGGGAAGTTGTGGTTACAGAAGCTTCCCTCAGTCTTTTGCCAATGCACCTTTTATACCCAGATGTAACAAAGCCAATGGTCAGCGAGAAATTTGGTTTGTTTGTTTTTTCTTCACTGAAGAGAACATCAAATAAGATCTCAATATACATATAATATACTCTCTGTTAGATTTGAAAGAACTAGACCCTTTCACCCATCGCACCATGATCTTTAAAACAATACCAAACATGATGATCAAAACTTCATACTCTGACAATAAATGATATACACAGAATAAAAAGCGTAAGCATTTTCCTAGTGATAAGGTCCTGAAGAGATCAAGGGCACAGGTGTGATAAGAATAGGGGGTTCAATTCCTGGGGATCAACAACCCCTTAGGGGAGGGTAGGATATCATTCCTCAGGTTCTAACAACAAATGGGGTTTTATTGTTTTGTGTCTTCGCATCACAAACAACCTTAGTTCTTTGCACTTTCACAGCTGCCTTACAGTTCCTCCCCTGACCCCTTGGGGCAATCTCAGAGCAGTCCCAAAGGGGACATTTTTAGGCATTCTTTGTCATTGTGTATCAATTACTGCAGAAGTCTCTGTAGAGCTGGCACGGTACAGAGCAGGAGGATCTTTGCTGTTCTTTGCCCAGGTTGGTTTCCACCTAAGTCTGATAGTCTGCAATATAATTTGTTGTACCAAGTCCATTCAGTCAGAGCCCATGTGCTCTGTTCGTAGAAGGTGTCTTCCCACCGAAGAGAAACATCTTTTTTTAGTAGTATCCTCCCCATGATATTTATCTGACCCATTTATTCTTAGTTACATCTAAGTAGAAGGTATGGTTTGCAGCGCAGCTCCATAGGTTAAGGAATTCATCTCACTAATAACACACCATTGTGTATGAGACACCTGAACGTCATCTTCATAACCATACAACAACTGAACACTGATGATTTTAGTAACATTGGGATAAGATGATAAAGGGTTACAACAATAAAAAAATTAAAAAATTCACGGTACCTGGTGCGAGTGGTGAATAAGGTCTCAATTTCATCCAAAGCCACACAAAGTGATCCCATTTGATTACCTGATTCTTCACTACTATGGTGGAATTTAGATACTTTGAGTATTTTAAAGGAAGAGTGGCAAAAGTCAATTTAACTGGCATATTCTCCAGTGGTATACATCATACAATAATAGTTTATAATTATATCTTTTAAATATATTGCAACCAAAATACAAATCTACAGTATGCATATAAATGTATTTTCATGTGTATATAAAATCCAGATACAACGTTATGCATAATATGGTATAGTTATACAACTTATTTTTATAACCATAATAGTGATTCAGAATACTCAAATACGAGTTAACCCTGCAGATCTATCATTACAAAGAAGTATTAGGACATATTCTGAATCTCTAATATAGCTTTTGTCAAAAACTTCTGTGAATGTTGATGTGTACAGTACGCTACGTCACGTTCACTGGCAAAAATCTGATTGAGAATTGCGAGGCCGATTGAAGAAGCGCCAGCACTTCAGATCTAACCACTCTTTAAAAATATCATTAGACATATGTTAAAAAACCAGTGTGCTATCTGGTTTGGAACAATGACAATGATTAAAATTGAAAATTGCACAAAATTTCAATTTCACCTCTCTTCATCAGAAATCAAACCATTTACTATACATAAAACTATAACCATGCAAATTTACTATGTACATTGCAAGGTTTCACATAAATCAACAGAATTGTAATAACAGATTTTATCTTATAATTAAATTAGCATCATGAGTTTGTCCTATGTGTGAGATGCTATATAGTTTTCTATATGCATGACAGGCTATAGATCCTTCTTATGTATCATATTTGAAATCTAGACTAATCATCCTAGGCGATGTGTAGTGTTTTGAGTCTGGATAACTTTTAAGATTATGCCAGATAATCATTTTATGAGGTTATAGTGGCGAAAGTGTGTCCACATGGCTATGTGTTCATGTCTGGGAGATGGGTATCTACAAGAATCTGTGTTGCACAATTTGGATCCGGTGCTACACCGGGAGGCCGTGTAACTACTTCTGTGATGTAACTGTGAAGTGTGAATGACCCCTTGAAGTATAATCTCACCCATCTCCTCCATTTCAGGTTCTAAGACACCTCTCTGGTATCTGGACTCTATAAGGAGTCATAGTGATCAACCTGAAAAGAAAGACTTTAGGATAACAGACAGAGATACATTTTTTCTCTCAATTCAGTCAAATCTGTGGGTTAAATATCAGTCCATATGTTGTGGTGCTGTCTGCTTAGCAATTCATTTTTTATGGCACTACCCACACCTGTCCATTTGAGATCTTTGAGGCCTGTAAGGACTAGGGAATTTCTGTGTGATATTTAACAGATGGTTCACTATTACTTGTGCCATGGTATCTATAGTGTTAATGAAAAAGTATAAAAAGTATACCCCCCTTTTTGGCACTGGGTAGTGGACCAATGAAATAAAAATAAAAGAATTCTATGAGTCTTTATGGTTTTGACCCATAAAAGCTAGAAATGCATGTGATGCTTCCCTTTTCACCATATTTATTCTTAAATATTACTGCAATGTCTGCCCCATATGCACAATTTTCACTTACACAGTGCGCTAGAGGTTCAAATGTCACCTTTCTTTTATATGACCTGTAATGTTCCTTTTTCTGCGCTCCCTTGCTCCCTTGTACTTCACCTTCAACACCCTCCCTCTCTTGGACCTGAGATCTCAGGTCCACAGCCGTCTGTTCCAAAGACCTGTTTGGGTAATAACAAGCAACACAAGAAGACAAATGGTACCACGTGTCGCCTTTTCCTTTGAGGTGGACACAGTGTGATGTTCGTGAGGTGCCCATGTGCACTGCTTCCTGTTTCAGATACATCTAGCAAGAAACTTAAAGACAGTTAGCACAATTCAAATTAGTTTCATGTGCCAATTGTGCTTTCAATGTGATGCACTATCTAAACTCTGTCGGCTATGCAATGAAACAGGGTTTGTGGTGATGTTTATCTCTCCCCACGCCCCTTCCCCCTCCTCTTGTGGAATGTGTTTTTCCTTTTCTTCTCTGTCGGGGGCTGACTACTGTGGTGTTTCACTGACTAATCTTGTAAGTTGGTGTAATTGTTTTCTTATTTCATTTATATCAAACGTTGTGTCTGACAATTCGACATCTAGATGTCCTTGTTTAACCGTTAACATAACTTGTTGCTGTTTTTTGTCATACGGTGGTGGTTTTGTCAATAATTGCAAGTCTGGATATAGTTTTGGGTTTGGGGAATATGCTGTTTGTTCAGAGGTGTCTCCCTGTTCACTTCCTGACTTCTTTGTCTGCTCATTTTCTCCCCCCTCTCTTTTAACCGGACTCAGAGCAGTGGCCGTAAGCGCAATGCTTGTCCATATTCTTAATTCATCTTGAAATTTCTTTTCTTGACTAAAATGTTCCCTTCATTTAACCATTTTATGGTTAATGCTTGACTCAAAAAAATATTCAAACTTGGTTAATGCTTGACACAGTCTCTTAACCAGAGGGCACAACCACCCACAATCCCAATCTCCCTCTCTTGGACTCTACACATTCGTCATTCCATTTCCTGTAATGACACTTGGTACAGTAGGTCACTATCATTCCTGTAATAATAAAGTTTCACAGTGTAAGGGGTCAATGAGAGTGAAACATATCGCTATTTATATATTTTGTGTTTTTTTTTTTTTTATATTGTGACACCACCCCCTTGTAAACTGGCGTGTCATCCAGTTCTCTCAGTTCTCTTAATAAATGTGGAAATGGTTATGCTAGTGCCATCTGGGAAAGCAACCAAAAAATTCTTAGTTTTATCAACAGGTTATGGGTTCATTAGAGCAATATAGAAACATGTGTTCAAGTCACTGATTTGCCACCGTGGTGGTAAGAGGAGTGGTAAAAGGCCAGTATTCTAACCCACCAGAGAAACCCACGACTCCTACTGTTCGGTCACTAATCTGTGCCTCAGTTATATGACATTTCTGAACAGTAGAGTATGTTGCACCAGTATCTACCAGTGCTTTTAGTGGCCTGCCATTTACCACTATTTCCATGAGAGGCTCCCCCATACCTCTCGTGGATTCTCTGTGTGGGCCCCTTCAATAATCCCCTCCGTCTCCTCCAGAGCCCCAATTTGGGTCGCACTCTGGGTGCATGGGTGCCTGAAAGCTGTGAGGAGCAGAGTGTTGTTGCCCCGGGGAGTGTCGTGAGGTTTGAGGGCCGTGCCCTCTGGGACCTCCCCTAAAAGGACCCCATCCCCTTGCAGTTGGTCCCATGGCCTGATTGCCCTGTTGGTGTGGACATGCACTCCTCCAATGATCAGAACTCCCACATCCATAACACACTCCCCCCCTTTTTGGGCCTCTTCCTCTATCATTCTGGTATCCACCCCTGAAATTTTGGTACCCACCTCTTGGCCCTGAGGAGGGGTTCTGTTTTGGCCTCTGCCTCTGTACTTCACGGAGTTCTTTATTCACCCTTTCGTGCTGACGTTGTTTAAAAAACGGAACTCTATCTTTTTCTGCCTCATGTGCTTTAACGCGCATGTGCTTTTTTCTCCATCTCCCCAATTTTGGGTGCCAAGGGCACCCGTGGTGGTTTATCCCATCCATTTTCAAGACTTATCCGACTCCAATTCTCTCCTAATATTCTCATTTCCTTCTTATGGTGTTTTAGTTCTGTTTGGGCCAATATCATATCTTTTATACGACCCCATTGTTCGGTCACAGGGAAACATCCATATTCATCACATTCTCTATCAAATTCCCCTTCCATATTTAGGTTTATGCTGTTTATAATTATGCCGGTATTATGTACTCTTTTTATCACGATCTATTATTTTCTCTATAACTTCAGCCTTTATATAACTCTCCACACACTTTCATACATACACAACACACAACTTTTATCACGATACAATTTTGCATAAGATTTTCTAATCTTATGGCTTAATAATGCTGGCACAAGGACTTTTCAGCTCGCGACTTAATAATGTTGGCACAAGGACTTTTCAGCTCGCGACTTAATAATGTTGGCACAAGGACTTTTCAGCTCGCGACTTAATAATGTTGGCACAAGGACTTTTCAGCTCGCGTCTTAATAATGTTGGCACAAGAACTTTTCAGCTCGCGACTTAATAATTTCTCATAAGGAATTAACCAAATGATTCCATGCGTGAGGTCTTTTAACCAGACGACTTAATTTACTTGCATAAGGACTTTAACCAAACGACTTAATTTACTTGCATAAGGACTTTAACCAAACGACTTAATTTACTTGCATAAGGACTTTAACCAAACGACTTAATTTACTTGCATAAGGACTTTAACCAAACGACTTAATTTAATGCATAAGGACTTTAACCAAACGACTTAATCTGCGTACGACTTAACCCGTTATTTTATAACCTCAATCCAACAAACTTCACTCTTGTACAAATTTGTTAAAAATAAAATGATCAGGAATATTTGCAATTCAACACAAACAATTTAGAGTAGTCAATTAGCAGATGTTCGATAAAACAGGTCTCTGCTCACCTTTTTATTTTCGCCCGGGCGTTGTGTTGAACCCAAGATTTTCCCTCTCCGTTTTGTCACTCTGTACTCTTTAAGGATTGTCCGAAATGTCCCTTTTTAGCCAATCACGTCGGCGTCACCATCTGTTGGTCATCTATTGTCCTGCGTGTTCAAAAATTGGACTTACTGGACTTCGGATGAACAAAAGTTGAAGTTTATTGATTTGAGGCTCAGCGCTGGGCTGTCTCACACACTCACTCTACGCACAGAGTATTACCAGAGATCAGCCCCGCCTAAACAGTGTACAACATATTTATATTTGTATTTGTGGGTGTATCTTCCAGCTTGCTCCGGACCGTGGCCAACCCCTGAGCGCCTCCACATTTGCTGCTTTCTTTGTGTCCAATGGAGTGATGTCTCATCTGATATTTTCGTAGACTACGCCCTTCTTCTTTTACTATCTGAAAAACAACACACTTCCCCAACTACATCACATCTGATAACCCCTGACCTGAGGCCCCAATGGCTATGGAATGTTGGGCAACCATAGCCACGCACACACACACTCTATTCTTCTCGTTTTCTGCAACATATCATGAGACATAACATAAGACATAACATAAGACATATCATAAGGCATAGCATAAGGCATAGCATACACATATCATAAGACATAACATAAGACATAACATAAGACATAACATAAGACATAACATAAAACATAACATACACATCCCCCACACAGTCTTCACATATATGCAGGATGCTCTTCTGCATGGAATGCAACACGCACACATACTCCCAACCCCCACATCCTGTTGAGAACATCATCTTGCACCCTAATATTCAAGCTTAGTTTTCACCCTTTTAAACATACACACATTATTCATACTGATATACACTTAATGCACACAGTTTTACTTATTGATTATACGTGATCCATAGAAAGAAAATAAAATGTAGTAAAAACGTAGATTGTAATTAAATGAACATTGTAATACAAAACATAACTTTAAAACCCTTCACCTTCAATGTTGACTTAGGCAAAACTAGACAGAACATTTTCTCTATCATTATAAACTGTTAAACAAAAAAACACTCGCACTCTTTTTGCAACTGTAGAGAGACTAACAAATCCCCAGATTCAAGTTCCCAGGGAAATGCTGTCCGATGACGAATGCAATGAGTTTGCAATGGTTTTCCTTGAGAAGATCAATATTATCGGAATGGAAATCGGCAAAGCTCCATCCAGCAGTCAGGTCAGTCAGACTTCAGTACAACATCAGAAATAAATAACATTGTCTGAATTTCAGACAAATATTCACAAAACCTTGGAGGAACAGTACAGCATCTTCAAGCGACTTGCAGCCTTGACGGACTTCCAACTTCCTTTTTCAAAAGAGTGTTAAACTGTTAATACATCACTCCTCTCAGGAACTTTCCCAGAGTCCCTAAAAACTGCAATTGTCAAAACTCTACTAAAAAAAAAAAAGAGCAATCTAGAAAAAACCTTACTGTCCAACAACAAAACAATATCAAATCTTCCTTTTATAGGCAAGATCATTGAAAAGGTTGGGTTCATTCAGCTGACAAGATTCTTAAACGCAAATGGTTACCCGGACAGTTATCAGTCAGCATCATAGTACAGAGACTTGGTTTTTCAGTCTAAACTTCCAGATCTCATTCACCTCTCATGCTGCTTGCTCCCACTGCTGCTCTGTAGAGATTATGTGTGTGCGCGTGACTCCAACCCAAAATGATTAGTAAATCACCTTCACCTGGTGCACTCAGCCTATTGTATCAAGGCTGGAGGGGCGTGGCCCACATTTCAGCTCGACAGTGTTCATAAGGATAATAAATTCTATTCGATTGAATTCTGATTCAGGCAAAATATCAGTTGTGGTATTACTAGATCATTGCTGCCATTGCTGGAGAGGTTACTATTTGAATATAGGCAGCTATAAATCTGACTGGACACCCATAACTCGTGGTGTTCCAAAGGGCTCAATTTTTGCTACACTCCTCTTCAATTTGTGTATGCTCCCACTTGACCAAATAATGAAAAAGTACCAAATTGCCTACCACAGCAATGCAGATGACACTCAGATCTACCTAGCCCTCTCACCCAATGACTACAGGCCTATTGACTCTCTTTGACAGTGCATTGATGAAATTAACAACTGGATGTGTCACAACTTCCTTCAGTTAAATAAAAATGAAGTCATTTTTGTAACAAGGATGAAACTAACAAGATAAACACATACCTTGACCTAAGAGGTCTAAAGACAAAGTGAGGTAAAGAATCTTTGTGTCATCATAGAATCTGACCTTAGTTTCAGCAGTCATGTCAAAGCAATAAGCAAATCAGCATACTACCATCTCAGAAACATAGCCAGTTTCAGATGTTTTGTCTCAATCCAAGAATTAAAGAAACTAGTCCATGCTTTCATCACCAGTAGAGTGGATTACTGTAATGGACTCCTTACAGGGCTTCCAAAAAGGATTCTGACCAGAACTAAAAAATCTGAGCATATCACTCCAATCCTCAGGTCCTTACACTGGTTATCAGTTACTTTTAGAATAAACTTCAAAGTCTTATTTATTGTCTGTAAATCACTCAATGATCAAGGACCTAAATACATCTCAGATATGCTTATTGAATATAAACCAGACAGACTTTTCAGATCATTAGGATCAAGTCAGTTAGAGATAACAAGGGTTCACTCAAAACAAGGCGAGTCAGTGTTTAGCCATTATGCCACCCGTAGCTGGAATCTGCTACCAGAACACATCAGATGTTCAAAAATAGTAGTTACTTTTAAATGCAGATTAAACACACATTTGTTTAGCTGTGCATTCACAACCTGAGCACTGTGCTGGTCCACATAAACAGTACTTTTTAAAAAAAACTCACATTTTTAATCAATTTTAAAAATTGTTAAATTTTTTTATCGTTTTATCGTTTCTTAAAATCCAAATTATTTGCATTTTAGAGATTCGTCTTATTTCTCTTTGTGAATAATTTAAAGTAAATCACTTTGAATTGCCCTCGTGTATGAAATGTGCTACATAAATAAACTTGCCTTGACTACCTAGTTCACATATTGGCTTAAAATCAGTATAGTGTATTTTTTCAAATTTCTTCAGAGACCGGTGGAGGTTGACACACACAAACACAGGTTATGGTGATGTGATTCTTGTTACCAAATTACATTTAGCAGTTTGTTTCTGGGTTTATTCAAAGAAGATTTTCTTATTGACACTTTAAACAACTTTCCCTTCATCCCTTCTAAGAAAAAATTATCTAAATCAAGCTTTGTTTGGTAAAATACAACTGAGCTACAGCATAGCAACCTTATATTTAGCTCATATGGACGGTGTTAACATTTTCTGCCAAATATTGGTGGCAATGTATAAGACTAAGAAAATAATGTAGCGCTCCAATGGGAAAAGTAAAAGCCTTGTACTGCAGGTGCAGAGAGACTGAAGAATACTTGAAAATTAACAACAAACTGACACACTTGAAACTGATAAAGTCTACAAAGACATGTTTATGTTATTTATGTTTTTGTTTTATAAATTGCATCATGCAAGTGACTTAAACAAGACACACTCTCAAACGTTTCAACACAGGGCTATCTTCAGTACTCACATGCCACACAACATTCACCCTTTTTAAGTCTGTCAGCAAAAGACAATCAGCTGGATTCAATTATCACAGGTGAACCCTAATTGTCACAAGTTAAATTCTAAGAAAGTCTAATCAGTTATATATAGCAAAGTATGACAAACATAAACATTAAAAGAATGGTCAAAGAAATACAACAGACATCAAAGAAAGTATTATCTGCAAAGACAACTACAAAAAAAATACCAAAAACAAGAGTTTACTCTTTTAACTTTAACTTGTGACAATTAGGGGTTCACCTGTGATAATTGAATCCACCTGATTGTCTTTTGCTGACAGACTTAAAAAGGGTGAATGTTGTTTGGCATGTGAGCACTGAAGATAGCCGTGAGCTGAAATGTTAGAGAGTTTGTCTGGATTTATTTGCTTGCAGTTTGTACAATGCAATTTGTAAAATAATAATGAAATAAATACAATTTAAATTAAAAACCATGTCTTTGTAGTCTCAAGTGGACCAGTGGACCAGTTAGTCATCCTCCTGTTCATTTTAATGAACCCTAACTTGAATGTATAAGAATAAACATACATGCGCAGTAACAAAAATACAAGATTTGAAATAAAATGAATAGAGACGTAAATGAAGATGAAGGTTTTGGATGTAAATACTTATTTTTTTATTAGATCAGAGCAGACATGTATCAACCCTAAAAAATGCCTCAAACAATGAGAAAACGTTGAGCAACTGATCTTACCAGCATTTAAGTGAGACCTTTTGGATAAATCAGTTAGGGAAGTTAGACAATTGAAAAAGAACTCAAAACAATAAACAGGTTAATACTTAAGAATTTGATTTTTGTACAAAAAATATTTAATTACTTATTTAAAACAATGGTCATCTGAACAATTATAACAAAAAAATGGCTAAAAAGTAACCATGCAACTAATAATAACTACGTGATAATGTTTGAAAATGAAGCTGAAAAAACGTATTTCAATCATGACATGTCTCAAAATGATTATTTCAATCAGCATTTATTAGCATTGACATGAACTGTATAACAGCTTGATTTTGGCGAATGAGATCTGCTACGCTGCTGCTGCTGCGGAGATAAAGCAAAAGTTCAGCTTAGTTGAAAATAAGGACGGCTGCTGCAAGAATTGAAACCCCTTCAAAGCAGTTGGCTTGGAAGAATGATGACTAATGCAAGCGGCCGAAAGTGACCTAGTACCCCTGATGGACATCTGCTGTCCTGCGTGTTCAAAAATTGGACTTATGGACTTCGGATGAACAAAAGTTGAAGTTTATTGATTTGAGTTCAGCGCTGGGCTGTCTCACACACTCACTCTACGCACAGAGTACTACCAGAGATCAGCCCCGCTTCAAAAGTTTACATTATTTTTATATGTATGTGAGAGGGTGTATTTTCTTCCTTCAGAGCTCCGCCTCGTCTTTCCTTCATTCAGCTTCATTCCCCTTTGTCTGTAACACATCACATGATACCGCAAAACACACATTCTATTCTCCTCGTTTTCTGCAACATATCATGAGACATAGCATGAGACATAGCATGAGACATAGCATGAGACATAGCATGAGACATAGCATGAGACATAGCATGAGACATAGCATGAGACATAGCATGAGACATAGCATGAGACATAGCATGAGACATAGCATGAGACATAGCATGAGACATAGCATGAGACATAGCATGAGACATAGCATGAGACATAGCATGAGACATAGCATGAGACATAGCATGAGACATAGCATGAGACATAGCATAAGACATATCCCACACATCCCCCACACAGTTTTCACATATGGTTTGTTTCTTAAAACCCTCGCTATACGGGTATGTGCGTTGTATGTGCAGGATGCTCTCCTGCCCTCCCTTTCTGCATGGAATGCAACACACACACATACTCCCAACCCCCATATGCTGTTGTAAATACCCTCTGCACTCTAATATTCACCCTTAATCTTTCAGACCTTTAAGCACACACTTCATTCGTAATTGTTCACACTAATACACACATTCTACTATTGATTATATGTAAGCCATAAAATGTAATAAAAACGTAGATTGTAATTAAATGAACATTGTAATACAAAACATAACTTTAAAACCCTTCACTACTCGCGGATCTGACTGCTAAATAAAATGTGTACTCCTGCTGCTACAGGCACAAGCATCATAATAAATGTGTGCTGAGTGGCTTAAATCCATTGGACATAGTTATAAGTGTGCATCTGACCGAATGATCTGTGAGATGATACTAATCCGGAGATCAGATGGTTGTGGTCCATAGTAATGTCAGCCGAGATCGAGGGCAGGATTAAATAATGGAGATTTACATGCAAATCCCCCACACCTCAAAAAGCCATAGAAGGCAGTGAGAAAAACAGTCTCTAAAAGACTATCTGTATATTGGTCAAAGACTCTCCTTCTGAGCTGTTGAAGCAGAATAGGCAGTGTAATAGGCAACCGTTTATTTTTCGATGGTTGGAAAGTCTTTGCGATGCCTTTCAACCATAGACGAATGGTGGGGGTCTTGAAAAGGCTTTGTGTGCTGGGGTCCAAGCAACAAAGATGGAACTAGATCCCTGCTAAGATAGCCTTGATGGAAGGGGTTTGTATTACGAGAATTCAGACAAAAGACAATGAAAGCAGCCAAGATTTTAAAATTTATTGGGAATGGGGATTTGGCGAAAGCGGCACAAAAAGTCAAAGGTTTTGTTGGACTTTTAAGGCGTCCTGCATATTCAAAAATGGAAGGGAGACGATTTCCAATAAAATGAGGTTTATTAACCAGATTACAAAAAATACAGCATGCTGGGTTGTTGGACGAACACTCCTCTGTCCTCTCAAAAACCAACAACAATCCCCACAGCACATATTCACAGCATATATTGGTATGTCACAACGATCTCTCTTCTGCAGGGGTGCCGGGATCCCCCTTGTTTCCACCAATCACCAACTTCTGCTTTATCTGGTTCCTGCAAAACACTCCTGAAAAACAACATTCCACATACCTCCCCCACCTTTCTACACAACTGCAGCCGAGCTGCCCCCTCTCCCCCACACACTCACACCTCCTGTTGCAAACACACCAATATCGCACAAGTCAGATTATATGATGAATGAATGTATGAAACAAAAATATATCTTCACACCATAAGAAATACGAAATAAAATATGTGATAACAACAGTAATATCCTTCAGTTTTAAATGTGGAATTAGCCATTCGCTGTCTCATGATTGGGAGAGAATCTGGTCCTGAAAATTTAAAACTGGAAAGAGCGTCAGCTTTATGATTGTAAAGACCCGGAATGAAGGTGGCTTTAAGAATAAAGTTTTGAGTGATACTGATCCAGGTGAGGTGAATAATGAATGGAACTGCGAAACAGCTTTGCTATCCAAGATTATCCCCAAAATTTTGAGATTGGTGGTTGGGCTGATGGTTTTCTCTTTAGATGGAGGGATATTGAGTATGGGAAATAGGTATTTGAGTTTAGGCAAGGCATGGCAAGGTTATTTACATAGCACATTTCATACACAAGGGAAATTCAAAGTGCTTTACATAAAATGATTGAAGAAAGAAACAAGACGTATCTTTAAAATGCAAATGATTTAACACAAATACTTTAGATTTTAAGAAACAGTAAAACAGCAATAAAATGTATTACAAATGTGAGTGTATATATAAAAAGAATAGGAGCAAAAGAAAAATAATATGGGATGTAGAAGTGCAGTTGATGTTACCAGCACAGTGCTCAGGTTGTGAATAAACGGCTAAACAAGAGTGTTTTTCATCTGGATTTAAAAGTAGCTACTGTTGGTGAACGTCTGATGTCTTCTGGTAGCAGTTTCCAGCTACGGGTGGTGTAATGGCCAAATGCTCGGCGCGGTGACTTATTCAGTTGACCTGTTTAAACTCGACTGGCCGCAGGAACAAGAGGCCCACAAGCACTCGAAATTAAATGACCGGTATCTGTCGGGTGGCCAAGTGGAAGATCCCAAAAGTCGGGCCCTCCCCTTTTTTGAGGATCTCCACGCCAAGCTATCTCTGTTATGGCAAAGACCTCATTCCTCCTGTGTTTTCGTGCCATCAACGTCAACACATTCGACTATTGTTGGCGCGAGACCATGGGTATATGATGATGCCCCGGGTTGACGAAAAACTGGCGAGTTTTCTCTCTCCTAATACATCTTTGTCTCTGAAGAAGCCCTCTCTCCCCACCAAGCCATGCAGAATTAGGTCTGCATTGGTGAGAAAGGCATTTCAGGCAGCGGGTCAGGCTGGTGCTGCCTTTCACTCCATGGCGGATCTGCAGGTGTACCAGGCTGATCTGCTTGATGAAGCAAGCACTGGCCGGGTGATTGCTGATACAACATTTTCAGAGCTAAAACGGGCCACAGATTTGTCTCTCTGTGTGATCAAGCAGACGGCCCGTGCCATCTGGCACGGGCACAGCACAGGCTTGATCCAGGTGGATTAAGTCTTTTAAAACGGTCGACATTCGTGCGGCTAAAATTTTACTAAAGAGCTTTAGGTCAAAATTTAAAAGAGTGATTGGTCTCCAGTTCATCAGGTCGGTCTCGTCCCTTTTATATAATAAAGACACTATCCCTACTGTGCAACTGTCCGGGAGTCAGTCTAGAGTCTCTAATTCATTAAAAACAGTGAATAAGTCATGTGCTAAAATATCCCAAAATGTCAAAAAAAAGCTGGGGGGAGTCCATATATCCCTGGGGACTTCCCTTGTTTAAAACCCTTTAAAGTCTTTTGAATATCTAAAATGGTAAAATCTTGAGATAAAAGCCCATTTGACTACTAACCTGTTTCTCTAAAAAGGCTAGCACTTCTTTTAAGGTGTCATTTTCTATTTCTTTGTGTGAGTAGAGGTTTTCGTAAAACCTTGTCACCCAATTTAAAATGTCCATGGTTGTGTGCCCTTCCCCTCCCTCTGCTTTTAAAGATGTTATTGCCCATCCACTTGACATTACTTTTTTGAAAAAATATCTTGTGCACTTTTCTCATTCAATGTCATTTTCTCTGCTTCTTAAAATCACACCTTTGCTATGAGCTTCGCTTAAATTGAACATCTCCTTTTTTACCCGTTTAACCTCATCCTAAAAATCAAAACCATGATTTAAAAGATTAAAATACCTCTTTAGTATTTTTGCAGCCCCATCATGTGTCTATTCTCCTTTTTTTTCTCTCCCTACCTTCCTAAAAACTGTCTTGTCCGGTCTTTTACCATCTCCCACCATTGTGCTTGTGAATCAAAAAAGTCCTGGAGGGTTTGCCAGTGGCTAAACTGCGCTCTATATTCTCCGACTCCCTCCTCATCTTCCAAAAGAGACCATTTCAGTTTCCACAGCCCTCCTCCTATCGTCACACCTATGGGGAGTGAAAGGGTGCAAGACAACCTGAGGTGGTCAGGAAAGAAGAGAGGGGTCAATGTAGCATCAATTGGCGCACATTTGCATGTAAAAATTGAATCTATACCAGAGGCTCTGGTACCATCACCACTGAACCAGGTGAAGCCCTCCTCTCTTCGATGCATTGCTTTAAAACAGTCAACTGTTTTACGCAGAGGCGTGTCAGCCAAGACAGCCCCACAACATCCAGAGACTTGAGGTACTCAGGGCGGATCTCATCCACCCCCGGTGCCCTGCCACAGAGGGGTTTCTTGACCACCTCGGTGACTTCAGCCCGGGTGATGGACAAGTCCGCCTCCGAGCCCTCAGCCTCTGCCTCCTCAGTGGAGGACGTGACTGCGGGGTTGAGGAGATCCCCAACCACCCGTGCTGCAGTCCGCTTTGCCTGTCGGTACCTATCAGCTGCCTCGGGAGTCCCACAAGCCAGCCAGGCCCGATAGGACTCCTTCAGCTTGACTTCATCCCTTACCACCACCGGGTTCGGGGATTGCCGCCTCGACAGGCACCAGAGACCTTACGGCCACAGCTCCGAGTGGCCGCGTTGACAATGGAGGTGGAGAACATGGTCCACTCGGACTCAATATCTCCAGACTCCCTCGGGATCTGGTCGAAGCTCTTCCGGAGGTGGAAGTTGAAGATCTCTCTGACAGGGGATTCGGCCAAACGTTCCCAACAGACCCTCACAGTACGTTTGGGTCTGCCTAGTCTGTCCAGCTTCCTCCCCCGCCATCGGATCCAACTCGCCACCAGGTGGTGATCAGTTGACAGCTCCGCCCCTCTCTTCACCCGAGTGTCCAAGACATACGGCCGTAGGTCAGATGAAACAACCACAAAGTCGATCATCGACCTCCGGCCAAGGGTGTCCTGGTGCCATGTGCACTGATGGACACCCTTATGCTTGAACATGGTGTTCGTTATGGCCAAGCTGTTACTAGCACAGAAGTCCAATAACTGAACACCACTCGGGTTCAGATCAGGGGGGCCGTTCCTCCCAATCACGCCCCTCCAGGTGTCACTGTTGTTGCCCACGTGGGCGTTTAAGTCCCCCAGCAAAAACGACGGAGTCCCCAGTCGGGGCGCTTTCCAGCACCCCTCCCAGAGTCTCCAAGAAGGCTGGGTACTCTACACTGCCGTTTGGCCCATAGGCGCACACGACAGTGAGAGACCTATCCCCGACCCAAAGGCGCAGGGAAGCGACCCTCTCGTTCACCGGGGTGAACTCCAACACATGGCGGCTGAGCTGGGGGGCTATAAGCAAACCCACACCAGCCCGCCGCCTTTCACCATGCAACTCCAGAGTGGTGAAGAGTCCATCCTCCCTCGAGGAGTGTGGTTCCAGAGCCCAAACTGTGCGTAGAGGTGATCCCGACTATCTCTAGTCGGAATCTCTGAACCTCACGCACAATCTCCGGCTCCTTCCCCGTCAGAGAGGTGACGTTCCATGTCCCTAGAGCTAGATTCCGCGTCCAGGGATTGGGTTGTCGAGGCCCCCGCCTTCGACTGCCGCCCGATCCACTTTGCACCGGCCCCTTACAGTCCCTCCTGCAGGTGGTGGGTCCACCATACAAGTTGAGCGTTCAAATTTGTCAAACTTGCTAAAATCGCCCGCCCATCCCTCACCACAGTGCTGCCCTTAACCAAGATATTGGGATTGTTAATTAAAATGGCAACACTGTCACATTTATTAAAATTAGAACCGCTCCATAGTGAAGGGCCTGTGGGCCACACCTCCTCCCATTTCCTGTGATAACTTAAAAAGGGCAAACCACATTCTTGCAATAAAAACAGGTCTGACTTAAAACTTTTTAAAAAGGATAGTGTACTCTGCGCTCGTGTGGTTGACCTCACACTTCTCACATTAACTGTTGAGATTGTGAGGGCCATAAGTGTTATGGTTAAAATGGTATGAGACGTAAAAGAACCATTAAAAGAACATTAAAAGACTACAGAAAGGTTAAAATCATACAATTTCTTCTGATACCTGCTCTTCCTTAATCTCCACTATTCTGGAGTCAGTGTAGCAGGTTCTTATGGCCTGCAGAGCCGCAGAGAAACTCTCTTGCGGCTCTTTAGGGGATGATGTTCTCAGCTGAACTTGCAAAAAGGACACTTCATTGGGGGCTTCCTGGGGCCACATACAGTCCAGATCTTCCGACATGGGACTATCTGGCTATTGTGCGGCTCTCGGTTTTTCGCCTCTGCTTTGAAAAGAGATGGAGATGGTGGTCTAGTGGGTTAAACCACTGAACTGGTAATCAAAAGGTTGCTGGTTCGATCCCAGCAGCCACCACCAGTGTGTCCTTGAGCAAGACACTTTACTCCATGTTGCTCCAGGGGGATTGTCCCTGAAATAAGTGCACTGTAAGTCGCTTTGGATAAAAGCGTCTGCCAAATGACTAAATGTAGATCCCACAAGCTTTTTTTGACTTGTGCATAGGGGAGTGATGCATCAGTTTCGCTCTCACTGGACTCCATACTCATCCCAGAAACCGTAACCAATGAGGATGTCATTTCCCCCTCTACTTCTTGTTCCGCTTCCACATTTTTCCTGATCATCTACATTTTTGGCTCCGCCCCTTGAGCCCCCCATTTCCTTTCTGTTGGCCAATCTCTGAAGCAGACTTGGGGTTTGACTTTTCAGCCAAAACTTCGGGGACTGCCTCCTCTTCCCTCTGTTGTTGTGTTTGGCGTGTGTGTGTGTGGCGGCCATCTTTGTTGCTTTGAGCTCGTTGGCAAAAAAATTTGAGCAGTCTCTGTAGAGATGGTTTGATTCTCCACAGAGATTTCACCGCCTGCCATTAGTACGCTGTTCAAAACTGTGACCAATTTCTCTTCACTTCCCACAAAGAATCACTTGACATGCTTCGGCTAGATGCCCGATTTTGCCACATTTACGACACAGTTTGGGCATCCCTTGGTAATGAATGTAGCCCCGGTTTTCTCCCAACACAATCATGGATGGCAGATGCCTCAGGCCCTGTTAGCCCTAGGAGTCTTCCAATTGTTCAATAGGAATTCACCAAGATCAGTTCCAGATTCCATCTTCATCTACCACCTAAACTGGCTGGCCTCGAACTGTGCAGTATCTACCCAGCCATACACAAATGTCTTCTCCAGTTACAGTTTCATTAAACATTCTAACAACCACAGTTCTGAGCGAGTTATCTGAAAGCTTTTCCACATTAAACATCAGAGGTGGGGACAAGTCACATATGGTCAAGTCCAAGCAAGTCTCAAGTCTTAACCATCAAGTCTCAATTCAAAGTTTAGACAAATCAAGCAAGTCAATACAAGTCAAGGGTTCACCCTAAGCAAGTCAAGTCGATGTCACATGTAGCGGGAACACACAGGCGCAAGACAACAGGATATAAATGAAAAGGAACTTTAATAACAAAACTACAAAAGAGAACCAGGATAATAGACACATTGACATTAAACGATAGCAGACAAGGAATACACTTTAGGGAAGAACTTAAATACAACATATAACGAGGGATCAACAGGTGCTGGGGATAAACTAATAATAAGACACGGGTGAAAACTAATTAACTAATAATGATAGGAAAAAAACAAACAATACATACACCTACTGTGACAGTCGAGTCCTGATAAGTTTCAAGTCAAGTCGCAGTACTAAAATAAACGGTGGTAAATTTTTACAATACATGTATATTTTTGAAAAAAGATGAACTTATATACATATATTAAGGAAAATCATATATAATTAAATATAATTTAATTGATCACTTGCCTATGTGTGAGCTTAAAGTTTGGTTCCAGCAGTCACACATTTTCATATGTTTACATAGACTCAGAAATGGAAATACTTGTAACTGACAGAATGTAAGACTTAAGCATGTATACAGGCTATGAAGCTTATAAACTAAGCATTGTGACTGAAAATCTGCCTATGATTTGTTATATATATATATATATGATGTTGTAATACTTGTGCTGATCCATTATAGGTCACAGTAGGGAATTTTTATCTAGTGATGGGAATCTCGGATCATTTTATTGACTTCGATCTTGAATCTTGTTAATCAAAATAAACGGACCTTTTTCATTTCGGCATAATATAAATGTAATGTTAATGTATGTTTATATAGCCCAGTGATGAAGTTATGATGCTTAATCGGCATCTCTGCATTGGACGCGCAATATGCACGTTTCATACTTAATATATAATTTGAGAACATTTGTTTTCTATTTAAACTGTTTTCATTATTCTACAGCACAAAACGTTATATTATTATTGTGAGTGTACACACAAAAATGTAGACGTTATACGATGAGAATTATGAAATAATCTTCTCAGTATGACCGAAAAGGTTTTAAAGAGTTTTTTTTAGGTGGAAGTGATCTCACCGGCGCGTCCATCAGCCCGTGTTGCAGTTTAAGCGCTCTGCTATTCAGCTTCCCCACGCAGTCCACACCAACACTTGAACATGCGCACATGGAATATAGACATTAGCCTATGTGTAATATAGAGAAGCCCCTTCTTTTTAAAATGCCTCCGACATTCAAATTCGGGCTACGCCACTGTTATTGCCAAATTCCCCAAGACATCTATGAAATGAGACGTAGGCTTGTCAGTAAAGGTCGATAATCACGTTTCTAATACTAATAAAAAAATAACCAAGGCCAAATTATGACAAACATAATCGATTAATTCATTATATTAGTAATCGTTTTATTACATTGACTATGAATAAATTACTTTATCATCTTTCCTTGTGGTTCTTGAAATCTCGGATGAAATTTGACGCTGTGGTTGTGTCAGACATTCTTGCGTTGCATACTCTGCATCTGGCAAATCTTTTTTTATTGGCACGGTCCAATAAAGTCAAAGTCCTTATAGCCGAACGTGACTATCTGTGGAGCTCGACTGTTGTCTGCCATTTTTGGCGCGGTTTGAGTTGTGCAGCGTTTAAGGCACCGGCGCCAATTAGTGCTGCCGAGTCACAATAATTATTTTTAAAACGAATTGTATTCCTTTATTTTAGTTTAAGTCAAGTCAAGTCTCAAGTCATTTGCTCTCAAGTCAAAGTCAAGTCATTTTCTTACATTAATCAAGTAAGTTGCAAGTCCTGAAAATTGTGACTCGAGTCAGACTCTAGTCAAATCATGTGACTCGAGTCCCCTCCCTCTGTTAAACATGGAGAAATGGGTCTTAGCGGAATCAAACCGTTGCCAAAATGCGGTTAACAGGGAAGCGTTCTTAAAACTTATAACAAAACCTTTGTTAAAAGGCAGGGTCATTAACCAGTTTATATGTGCCACATTGAAATGTAAAGCTTTTTGGACAAGTGTCCTGGAGAAGTCCAAACGGGACATCCCCAGGAGAATTCCATCTACTTGAATTAAAAAACGCATACTTTGGTGCCTCCGCACGCCGGCACGGGCAGCTGACATGGTGAAGGCACCTACAGCACACTAAAACAAACTTTAAAACAAACAATAAATAAATTCCTTACCTTAAAATGTAGTTAAAAGACCTTAAATAAAATTCTCAGAAGTAGACTCGTCTGTTTTAAAACCTGAAAACACAAGCAAAAAATACAAAAAAGGGCAATAAAGCAAAATGTACCTCCCGAAGTTGTTTGACTCGCAAAACAAACATTTTGAGAGCCAGGAAACCTCCGAGGCGATCGCAACAATGCTTTGACCAGACACGTGATCTTAGCCAAAAGGCCGAGAAGCGATGCCCACTATGGGCGGCGAGCGGGAGAGTAGGGTGCGGCACTGACTATTGGGCTGGCGGTGCACATCCGGCTCACAGGTCAGAGTGTGAACGAACAAACAAACAATCGAATGTATTGTTTAAACAATAGAATCAATCAACCAATTAACGAACGAAGAAATGATTAAATATGCTTTTATGAAGACCTAAACGAATGAAGGATGGACGGACGACTACATGTTTAACAAAAATAAAGGTCAGCGTAGCCTGGCTGAACCTCTGTCGAAGATGCGTTCTCAACTCTGCGGTGCGTCTGCTGAGGCGTCCAATAAACGACCGTACAAACAATTACACAAACTAATAATTCATAAAACGACGAAACAAAAAGGCAAACAAATAAATTACAAATAAATGAATGAATAAGTAATTATATATATTTATTGTATATGTGGGAACGATCGAACAACAAACAATTGTATTAAAAAAAAACATGTAAAAATGAATGAACCGATCACTCGATTTCGTGCTCGTCTCTTGCAGAACAGTTCTTTCGCCAATAAGGTTGCAAAAATGAACACCAACGTGAGCACAATACAAAACCTCTTCTTTTGATAAATGATCAGGGGAGAGCGCGTACGCAGTCCCCCACTACCAGAAATTATGCAGTCGCGATTCCCACATTTGAGGAATTTGCAAAAGTGTTACCCCGGCTCCCCCGTCCGAATGTCGATGCGCAGGGCCCCTGCACCATGTTACTTGCCATTTTTTTAATTGCGTGCAGGGGCACCTTCACACGCTTTCCCACCAGCAGGTTTCTGGCAGTCCAGATGGCGTATTTGATGGTATTAAAGTTGAGCTAGATAGTGGTGAACTGCTGTGCAGTTAGAATGTTTAAGCTCCGGCCCACTCCCAGGATGGCAAGTTTGTAGTCCATCTGGACCCCACCCGCTGGTAGGCACGGGAAAAACCAGGAGGCCGGTTAAGGACCACTGGTCCCGTGCAGAACCGCAGTCCTATAGCATATGCACCCGGACCGTGGGCAGGTGGAGAGGGTGGCCATGCCCATGGAGTGCATTACTGCCCTGGTCGGGAGAATCTCATGGGCTGCCATCCATGTCAGGTCATTGTGGCGGTTCTGTAGAGCAGGATGGGCAGCATTTTGCCAAACTTGTTTGGCCTCACTTAAAGTGAGGCCTGGGACTGGAATCACTGATTACCGGTCCTGAACAAGAGAAATATTAGATATGGGATTTTTTTAAAACTTTGGCATCTCTGTTTTCTAAAAGATGTCTTTTTAAAAAAGATAGAAATAGAAACATTCTCCTTGGGTAAGTTAAAAGCTACTAGGGTTTTTAAGTCCACTCCTAAGATTTTCAAAGTCCTCAAATATGACCCCCTTCAGAACCGAACCATGGAAGACGTTTTGTTGTCCCTGGATGGGGTCACTGCATAATTGATATGGAGAGCGGTGAAACAGCTGGCTAAAAACAAGTGGAGGTCTGGGAGGCCTTTTCAGCCATTTTCACATCTCCTCTTGACCACCTCTCTCTTCAGTCTTTCCCACTTGGACCCCCACAGGAAGTAAAACACCGCTCTCTCCAGTTCTGAAAGGAAGAATCTAGGGGGGCTAAAAACAGAACATGTTAGTTAAAGGAAGGGTAAAATCACAGCTTTAAAAATGAAAACCTTACCCTCTAAAGTCAGCTATCTGAAACTACAAAACCCCTTTTTGGGGTCTTTTCCTAATTTTCCCTATCAAGTCCGGTCCACCACCCTTGCTGTCAAATTTAACACCTTAAATTCTGTGGTCAGTTTGTTTAAAACCCAAATCAAGTCCTCGTGTGTCCACGTGTCCCCACGACCCTAAGAGCTGGGCCTCAGGCTTGCCCTTTTTGAGCTGGGCACCTGAGGCTCGACCATACCAGTCGGTCAAGTAAATTGCTCTCCGTATTGATAAAAAGTCGGTGGCTAAAAGGGTCACATCATCCATGTATAAAACACAAGTCGCTGTCAGTCCACCAGTTCCCGGAACGTCTAGACCTTTTATCCATTTGTCCCTTCTCAAGATCTGTCCCAGTGGCTCAATTTAGGCAACGTACAGGAGGGGAGATAACGGATACCCCTGACGGAAACCACTGTGTATATCTACCACTCTTGAGAGATGCCCATTTACAAGGATTTTGCTGACCGGGCCGTTGTTCAGCAGCTCCCACCCATGCTAAAAACATACCTGGGAATCCCATTTTTTGCAGTACCCCCAAAAAGATACTGGTGCAAGATGCGGTCAAATGCCTTTTCGAAATCTAAATATAGAACCATCCATCCATTTTCTTCCGCTTATCCGGGGCCGGGTCGCGGGGGCAGCAGTATAAGCAGGGATACCCAGACTTTCCTCTCCCTAGACACTTCCTCCAGCTCTTCCGGGGGGACACCGAGGCGTTCCAAGGCCAGCCGGGAGACATCGTCCACCACTGAAGACCTAGGACACGCTGGAGGGACTAAGTACACAAACCATGTACTTGAGTAAAAGTAGAGATACCCAAGGAAATAACATTAACTCAACTCAACTCAACTTTATTTATATAGCGCTTTTTACAATTTTCATTGTTACAAAGCAGCTGTACATGAGACACATTGAATACAAGTAAAAAACTAAAGGCATATACCTGTAAAAACAAGAAACCGGTGAAAACAAAAAAGACAGAAATACAAATGCTCCACACACACAATATGCAAACATACATACACACACACACACACATTGACATAGACGCACACACACACAGTGAAAGCACACATTGGCGATAAAGGAGAAAGAACCACAGGTCAAATATTAAACGGACTATAAATTCTTATATGCAATATTAATTATGTCTAATTTCTGAATTCTAAAGCAGCCCCCCTGGCCAGACAGATAGTGAAAAACAATATGCAAACGGTGGTGAGGAACCCAAAACTCCCATCGAGAAAAAAAAAACTCAGGAGAACCCATGCCCAACCAGGGGATTCCAGTTCCCCTCTGGCAAAAGCTGCTGCCTCTGCACAAGCTCAACAGTGCTTGCACAACAAGGCTAAATAAAAATAAAAAATGATAGATTTAAGATTATCATTCACAATCTAACAACATTTGAAATGTTGTAGGAAAATCAAAGTTGTGGCGTCCTTTATCCAGCTCTATCCTCTTAGCTCTTGTCAGGTCACCGCTTCCCATTCTCAGCTCTGCCATCGGGTCTGGGCATGAACTGCATCCTGCGGTAACCTTGGAACAAAGAGACAAGACTGGCTGAGAGTAGAGTACTGTTCTGCACTCTTTGATGCAACAAGTACATCAATATGTGTTTCTGGTTCCGGTTGATCTAAATAATGCAGCCTAAATCCTCTGAGGATTAATATTATGGAGGAGTATTGTATGCAAGATTAAAAAGATGCGTCTTTAGTCTAGATTTAAACTGACAGAGTGTGTCTGCCTCCCGGACCATGCAGGGAAGAATATTCCAAAGTTTTGGCGCTAGATACGAAAAGGATCTACCACCTGCACTTGATTTTGAAATTCTAGGTATTACCAACTGACAGGACGCCTGAGAGCGTAATGTACGTTGAGGTCTGTAATACAGTAGAAGTTCATTCAAATACTGCGGCGCTAGACCATGTAGGGCTTTATAGGTAATAAGCAAGATCTTAAAGTTAATGCGATGCTTTATAGGTAACCAGTGCAAGGTTGACAGAACCGGGGTTATATGCTCACACTTTTTTGTACGTGTAAGAACTCGAGCTGCCGCGTTTTGAACAAGTTGCAGTTTTTGTAATAGGCCTGCAGGGCATCCACCTAGAAGTGCATTACAATAATCTAGTCTTGATGTCATGAATGCATGAATTAATTTCTCTGCATCTAACAGTGACAGCATATGACGTAGTTTAGATATATTCTTAAGATGGAAAAATGCAATTTTACAGGTGTTGGCGACATGGCTTTCAAATGACAGAGTACTATCGAATACAACGCCAAGATTCTTAGCTGATGACGAGGATTTTATGGAGCATCCATCAATCGTTAAGCAGTATTCTTGGTTGTTACGTATAGTGGTTTTCGGTCCAGTAAGTAACACTTCTGTTTTGTCAGAGTTTAGTAGTAAAAAATTGTTACTCATCCACATTTTTAAGTCAACTATGCAATCCTTTATTCGATGAAACTGCTGGGTTTCATGAGGCTTCGAGGAAATATAAAGTTGAGTATCATCAGCATAACAGTGAAAGCTAATTCCGTGTTGCTTTATTATATCTCCTAGAGGTAGCATGTATAATGCGAAGAGCAGAGGCCCCAAAACTGAGCCCTGTGGTACACCGTACTGGACTTGTGATTTGCGGGACACCTCATTGTTTAACGGAATAGCATTGAAATGGATTAAGTCTTATTTATCTGACCGTTTTCAATTTGTAGCAATAATGCCGACGTAATTTTCGAGTCTATGTAGAAGTATGCTGTGGTCAATGGTGTCAAATGCAGCACTGAGGTCTAGCAGCACCAATAACGAAATACAGCCACGGTCAGACGCTAAAAGCAGATCATTTGTAACTCTGATCAAAGCAGTCTCTGTACTGTGACATGCTCGAAATCCAGACTGGAATTCATCATTGATGTCATTCCTTTGGAGGAAGGAGCATAATTGAGTTGAAACTACTTTTTCCAGAACTTTAGATATAAATGGTAAATTCGATATAAGCCTGTAATTCCCTAGTTCTTTAGGGTCGAGTTTGGTTTTTTTTAAAAGAGGCCTTATAACAGCCACCTTAAATGCTTTAGGCACATGTCCTAATGTCAGAGATGAGTTAATAATTCTAAGAAGAGGATCTATAATTTCTGGGAGCATTTCTTTCAGTAGGTTTGTAGGTATAGGGTCTAGCATGCATGTTGTTGATTTAGATGATCTAATGATTTTAGACAGTTCATCGTGATCTACTGTAGAAAATAATTGCAATTTCTCCTTAGGGGTGCTGTAGTTAGTTTGTTCGGCGGGTTTCACTACAGGTTGCATTGTTATAATTTTTTCTCATTGTCTAATTACTCAAGTAAAACTAGAAGTGCTGCCTTTAAACTTTCACTTGAGTAAAAGTACAAAAGTATTTGCCTTCAAATGTTCTCAAGTATCCAAGTACTATTATTTTGATTAAATAAAATAATAAAATATATTTTATGTGCTTTTTTGTAGAATGTCATAAGAAATACAGAGTATATACACAGTATATTATTTTCAGCATAGGCTTAGTTAGATCAGTCTTTGGAAGCTTTTGAAAATAACAATACCTGTTAATAAGGAGCACTCCACTCCACCAGTCAACGGTTTTAGTATCATACATGCACCAATGCAAAATTTTCTTATAATATAATCACTGTGTTCCCAACTTGTAATAATTACTTTAATTAGCTCATTGTTTCAAATTAATACATGATGTTAGCTATAACAGCATGATTTGTATCATCTTAAAACTGTACATTTAGATAACTTAGACAGTCACCTCTGATAACAGATCACTCAAAATTTTTATGTAGACAAATTCAAGCTGCTTTGAAACTATATGTATTGTGAAAAACGCTAATACAAATAAATGTTAATTGAATCGGTGCAGCCTAGTCAAAATATAATTAGTTTAAATTCCAACATGAAATGTTAAATTCGATTGATTCCCATTTCACAATATCAGAGCACTCAGCTTGAAAAGTTTCAAATTCAAATATGAAATAAGGTGAAACAGCTAAGTTTAGTTGGCTGACGACGTGTACAATGTTCATAGCGTAATAGTCTATATTTTAACCAAAATGTGTTCTGAAAGCTACTGTTAGATTTATATCTTTTTTTTAAATGAGTGAAATTTAAATGGCTTACCTCTATGTGTTTCCTTAGATTGAAAGGATAATTCTTGTATGAAGAAATTGTACAGGACCGAGGCAGGCAGAGAAAGCACTTAAAAATGAAAGACTCGTTCTTCTTTTCAACGATTTCAAAAAATCGCATAAATAAGGCCATGGGCTTTGTGGCAAGTTAGATTCTGCAGTTTCTTCCCTGATTTTACTAAAGACATTGGTAGTCGAAATATTTTGTTGTTGCAGACAGTTGCACTGAATCTGATGTGTTGAATCGTATGTTCGCGCTAAGTAGATAACGTTACCAAGGCGACAACAGGGGCAAAACAAAATAAAGCGCTCGATGTACTGTGATTTGTGGCTCGTTTTACCAGTTAAGTTTTTACTGACTTATAAATAAAAAGGAACGACTGATTTTGAAAATGTAGTAGAGTAAAAAGTAAGATATTTGACTTTGAAATGTAGTGGAGTTAAAGTAAAAGTCTCCCAAAATTGAAATACTTGAGTAAAGTACAGATACACAAAAAAACTACTTAAGTACAGTAACGAATTACATTTACTTCGTTACTGTCCACCACTGTAGGTCTTCCCCGGGGTCTTCTCCCGGTGGGACATGCCCGGAACACCTTCCCGGGAAGGCGTCCCGGAAAAGATGCCCGAGCCACCTCAGCTGGCCCCTCTCGATGTGGAGGAGCAGCGGATCTACTCTGAGCTCCTCCCGAGTGACCGAGCTTCTATCTCTAAGGGATCGCCCGGCCACCCTGCGGAGAAAGCTCATTTCGGCCGCCTGTATCCGGGATCTTGTCCTTTCGGTCATGACCCACAGCTCATGACCATAGGTGAGAGTAGGAACGTAGATTGACCGGTAAATCGAGAGCTTCGCCTTGCGACTCAGCTCCTTCTTCACCACGATAGACCGGTACAGCGACTGCATTACTGCAGAAGCTGCACCGATCCGTCTGTCAATCTCCCGTTCCATCCTTCCCTCACACGTGAACAAGACCCCCAGATACTTGAACTCCTCCACTTGAGGCAAGAACTCTCCACCTACCTGAAGTGAGCAAGCCACCCTTTTCTGACTGAGAACCATGGCCTCAGATTTCGAGGTGCTGATTCTCATCCCAGCCGCTTCACACTCGGCTGCAAACCGTCCCAGTGCATGTTGAAGGTCCTGGTCTGATGGGGCCAACACGATGACATCATCCGCTAAGAGCAGAGATGAAATCATGTGGTCCCCAAACCCGACGCCTTCCCGCCCAGGCTGCGCCTAGAAATTCTGTCCATAAAAATTATGAACAGAACCGGCGACAAAGGGCAGCCCTGCCGGAGTCCAACATGCACCGGAAACAAGTCTGACTTTCTGCCGGCAATGCGAACCAAGCTCCTGCTCCGGTCGTACAGGGACCGGATAGCCCTTAGCAAAGGGTCCCGAATCCCATACTCCCGGAGCACCCTCCACAAGATGCCGCGAGGGACACAGTCGAATGCCTTCTCCAAATCCACAAAACACATGTGGTTTGGTTGGGCAAACTCCCATGAACCCTCCAGCACCCTGGAGAGGGTATAGAGCTTGTCCAGTGTTCCACGACCAGGACGGAAACCACACTGTTTCTCCTGAATCCGAGGTTCTACCATCGGCCGGATTCTCCTCTCCAGTAGCCTGGCATAGACTTTCCCGGGGAGGCTGAG
Source organism: Triplophysa tibetana (assembly GCA_008369825.1). Lineage (NCBI taxonomy): Eukaryota > Metazoa > Chordata > Actinopteri > Cypriniformes > Nemacheilidae > Triplophysa > Triplophysa tibetana. Next base: position 1,757,312 of record CM017899.1, on the reverse strand, counting down.
AAGTGTGATCCCCGATAGTTGGAGCACACCCTCCGGTCCCCCTTCTTAAAAAGAGGGACCACCACCCCGGTCTGCCAGTCCAAGGGCACTGTCCCCGACCGCCACGCTGCAGAGGCGTGTCAGCAACGACAGCCCCACAACATCCAGAGACTTGAGGTACTCAGGGCGCATCTCATCCACCCCCGGTGCCCTGCCACCGAGGAGTTTCTTGACCACCTCAGTGACTTCAGCCCGGGTGATGGACGAGTCCGCCTCCGAGCCCTCAGCCTCTGCCTCATCAATGGAGGATGTGATGGCGGGGTTGAGGAGATCCTCGAAGTATTCCTTCCACCGCCCGATGATATCCCTGGTCGAGGTCAACAGCTGCCCCCCTCCTCTGTAAACAGCGTTGGTAGTGCATTACTTCCCCCTCCTGTGACACCGGACGGTTTGCCAGAATCTCTTCGAGGCCGACCGATAGTCTTTCTCCATGGCCTCACCGAACTCCTCCCAGGCCTGAGTTTTTGCCTCCCCAACCACCCGGGCTGCAGTCCGCTTGGCCTGTCGGTACCTGTCAGCTGCCTCGGGAGTCCCACAAGCCAGCCAGGCCTCCGTCTTCAGCTTGACGGTATCCCTTACTTCCGGTGTCCACCACCGGGTTCGGGGATTGCCGCCTCGACAGGCACCGGAGGCCTTACGGCAACAGCTAAATATAGAACTGCTAATCAAATTTGTATGCGTCTCTGAACAACACTAAGCTGTCTGTGATCTTCCTCCCGGGCAGAGCGCACTAAAATTGTCGACATACGGGTTGCTAAAACTTGGCTAAAATGTTTCAGGTAAAAAATTAAAAGCGTGATCGGTGTCCAGTTCTTAATGTCAGTCTTGTCACCTTTTTTTATACAGTTCTGAAACTATCCCTATTCTAAAGCTGTCAGGCAGTCGGTCTAGTCTCAAATTCTTTGAAAAATGTCAGTAAGTCGTGTCCTAAATAAATAAATAAAACGCGTTTTAAGTGAATTTACAGAAAGACAAGTAAAATCATTAAAATTAAAGAAAGAAGTAGAAAAGAGCTTGTAAAAAAACTATCTTAAGATGTTTACAGTATATTTAACATTTATATATTTTGCTTTCATTTAATTGTCTACTAACATGTGTTTCGAGTTTATTCCTGTACTCCACCGTAGGCTGCGTTCTCACCAAAGATGCAAGGCACGACGAGCTCACTCTCGTGCCACCCCCCCTGCCCCTGGCTGTCTGACATCATCCGTGAACAACGGAGTACACTCAGGACTGCTGAAAGGAAATGGCGCAAAACCAAGATTTCTGCTGACCTAGGGGACTACCAGTCACTAATCTCCTCTTTCTCTGCTAATGTTACCACAGCGAAAATGTCGTTCTATACCACCAAGGTGAGCAATGCACCTAACACTCGACAGCTTTTCAAGACATTTAACTCTCTTATTTGCCCCCCTTCTCCCCCTCCCACTTCATCTTACCTCAGACCTTGGTACACACCTCCCACACTTCAACCATTGAACTCTCATCTTTCACCCCACTGACGAACACTGAAGTAACCAGAATTGTCTACAGCAACCCCACCACCTGTCCCCTTCAGGCCAAATCCAGCAACTCACACACATCATCAACACCTCTCATCCAGATTCAAACAGGCCCAGGTCATGCACCTACTGAAGAAACCCACATTGGACCCCTCTACTCCCGAAAATTAAAGACCTGTCTCTCTCTTAGAAGGAGAACCGTCTTCATCGTTAACTGAGGAAGAGCTGCTTCTCGGAAGAGCTGCTTCTCTGAGGGGTTTCGAAGGGGGGCCTCTTAAGGCGCGCCAGGACCACAAGAGGGTTTGGAGCGCGGGTGAGGCGGATTCCACCTTCTCGCGCCCCTTAGGAACCTGATGATCAGGTCGTGCTGTCCCGAAGACTTTCCAGGAACTGAGTCGTGATGAGTGGCAATCGCGGCTACATGCACTTTCGGCATGGAAGGGGGGAGAGGTTCGTCTCGAGTCTCTCTTGTAGAAGGGACAACACGTTCCCGATCGAGCAACTGCGTGCTCGAGCACTTGATGCTCCTCTTCCCTGACCTGGCACAGAGTCTGTGCAATGAGGCTCACTGGGGGGAAGGCGTACTTCTGCTTGTCCCACGGCCAGCTGTGCGCTAGAGCATCCGTGCCGAGGGGGACTCCACAGGAAGAGACGTCGGGCGAGTCGTGTTAGCTGCCGTGAGTGTATGCCAACCCTGATCATTGATGTAGGCTACGGCAGCTGTGCCACAACACGCCTTGTAACCTGCCCAAGTCAGGGCCAGAAGTCAGAAGGCCATTGAAGATCAGGGGGTAAGGGTGCGTCGGCAGAGAGGCGTAATGACCATACGCTTTCTGCCGGTTTGCCACGCTCTCCAGGGAATTCAACTCTGTAGCCAGTGTTGGAGCAGTCTCATGTGCATCAACCCAAGGGGTATCACTCCCGTTGAGGATGCCAAGCCCAGGAGCCTCTGAAATTGTTTCAGGGGAACCACTGAATGCTTCCTTTAATTGAACCTCGTTACTAATATATTTTTACATTTCAAAATAACAACACACCAGCAGGGCGCAGCAGCGAATTGTGCATCATTGAAACATTACTTCTACATACTTCTACACGGCAGTCACTCAAACAGAGACTTTTATGGCCTGTCAATCTGGATGACAATTATGATTTACGGCTGTTGTAGGGGACTCCTCTGACCCGAACCCTACCTTTAGTGGTTCTAAATACCTTCACCCCCCTCATCACTACCTAATCAAAAAGGTGTGTATTCATTCTGTTTGCTTTTACTATAGGCTATATGTGAAACATGTGAGATAATTTAGATGTTGTACGTGGATTTTTCATCTAAGAGTGTTTCTTCCTTGCTTTATGGCTTTTATCATGCAAATGAGTGAATTGAGACTTGAGGTTTGGATCTTATCAAAGTGTGACTGTCTCCCTACTATCCCATGCAAGTTATTTGACCAGTCAATCAAAGTAAGCTGGGTTTTTTATGAGTTGTCAGTCTTGTTTGACAGTTTTATTTCATGGCTGTGTTGTTGTACCCCCTGTAGTTGTCTATCTATCCCATGGCCTGACACCCTGATGGTCAGGCATCGACTGATCTCACATTAAGGTGTGAAAACCTAGCAGGGGGTGTGTTAGAGTAGAGATAATGTTTATGCGATGTTTCATCTAAGAGTGAGTTGGTACCAAAGTGTGGGGCGCAAGACACGAGACAACCAAGGTCAGTGTTGACAACAAACCCCGGAGGGTGATTTATTGATAACACACGTGGAAAAAGACCCAAAAAAACACAAGTCCACCAGGATGCCTGTGCGAAAACTCCGGTCCCGTGAGGAAGTGCTTTGCAGTGCTCGGTGTCCGTGCTCGTGGTGTGGTCTTGACCCGCTTCAAGCCGTCTGTTGGTCGTTAGGTACTAGACTCTTAATGAGAGAAAGAGAAACTGTGTCAACAGCATCAACCTTGTGGAGATGAAACTCACTGTCTCTCTTCTCCTTTGGGCTTTTATATCCTCCAGAGATTCGCCTCAGTGTATTGACGATCGACAGGTGCCGGCACTGATTGCGTCCGTAACCATGGCGACGCTGATTGGGTGCGGGCCAACTGTCACACAAAGTTTAAGATTTTATATGAAAATTGATTGAAAGAGTTTGGGTCAGAAGCAGAAGCTACATTTGATTCAAAGATATGCCCCTGACTTGTTTCTTTTAACATATGTTGTTAAAAAAAATTACAAAAGTATTCTGACAAAAGTTTTCTTTAATAAGAGCTGTCAATGATATTAATTTACCTTTTTTAATATGTCTTTGGTATTGTTCGCCATATGGATGTGTGTTTTCATATATTAAACATGGCACTTTGCTCTAACAAAAATGTTTTAGAGTTAAGGCAATGATCTGTTTTTTCAAAAGGCATTCTGCATCATGTCCTGGCTTACCGAATGCGTGGTGAGATGCCACTGTGTCTGTGAACCATCTGTTTTAAGCGTATTCTTGAAACGTCCGTAATCTCTACTTTAATTAAAAGTAAGAACTTCTTTATGCCTGAGAGGCAGTGGCGGAGCTAGAGTTTTTCACATGGGGTGTCCTGGGGGTGGCCAAGGCAACTTCAGGGGGTCCATAGACCATGATAGAAAGTCAGTGTGTAACCCTAACCTGGCATCAAAAGAGAAATAATTGACTTATCCTGGTGTTTGCAACGTGATTTAGCTTAAAAGAAATGTATTCACATACTATGAATTTTCAGAGTCTCTATCCCGTAACACACAGACTGCATACACACGGGACACTAATTTCATTCAGTTGAATATAAAATCTGTGTCTTTAATAAGTGTTAAACATCCCAAACATTTTCAGATATAAAGCTTACGCACCAAGAACAATGGGATAAAGTGCATTATAAAATTTCACATTTCAAGAAAGAAAAAAAACATGAATTGCAAAACATGCAATTAAACATGAATCAGAAATTGCAGAAATTGACTGATTGAAAATATAAATTATAATTCTGGTATATATTAAAGGAATTTAAAACAAAACAAGTCTACGGTTCTGGTGAGAACTTGCAAACCGTTTCACAAACTCATCCATGTTGAGGCTGTGTGCCCTACTTGACTCAACACTAAGAATTCCAAGATGACTTAACCTCTCATCCACCATTGTTGTCCTAAGATGAGTTTTAATCAGTTTTAAAGCTGAGAAGCTTCTCTCACAGGAAGCACTGCTGACTGGTGTGACAACAGAAATCTTACAAAGCCTAAACAGCTCATGGAAAACCTCTTTATAAGGTTCAAGAAAGACAACAAATTCTAGGAGAGTAGATGGTCTGTCCCCTCCACTTTTCTCTCTCCTGTCAAGAAGTCGCTTTGTCTGATGAACCTCATGTTTGAGGTCCTCTAAATTTGACTCAAAGATCTGAGCGAAGGCAAACATAGGCTCCTCACTTAAGAATGTTCCACTCTTTGGGTTAAGAGACTGGATCCCTTGCATTATTTCACAATTCTTCTTTGAAAAACGCCTTTGCATCTCAGCTCTCTGAGACTGTCAAGCACTTGATAAAAGATAGCTCTTTGGAAGCTCTCAACATCACTTTGGTCACTATTTCTCTGTCCTACAGTGCTCATCATCAATGAATCATTAAATCTTATGCTTGTTTTAGGCTGTCTTTTACACATATTTTGCAGTGTTCTCCAATCTCTTCAACCTCTTTCCACCGTTCTCTAAAGTAATCTTCACTTCTGTAGTCCTGTATTGTGTCTGTGAGGGCACCAACTAAATCCACAGCCCTTGCTAGGTCAAGAGAGCTTGATTGGAGCATGTAAGAAAGACACTTAGCATCACCAAGAACTTTACAAAAGGTAACCAAAAGCCCTATGAAATGTAAATCTATCTGAGACAGAATTCCCTTGGCCTCCACTGATCTATCGCCACCATTTTCAAGTGCTATATCCTGTAACACTCTCAGCACTGCTGGAAGCCTATCTCTTAGATTACCGCATGCCATGTATCTGCATGCCCACCTTACATCTGTAAGTCTCTGTAGTTCCCTGGGTTGCTGCTGTGGATTCAACTCTTTCTGAACTGCAAGCCACTGGAGATGAACATATGACCCAGATACAAAGGAATAAAACTCTTCTGCACGAGAGCAAAAAAGTTAACTGCCTCAGGCACTGATTTTACAGCATCGACAAGAACAAAATTTAAACAATGTGCATTACAGTGCACATAAAATGCAAATCTTGCTCAGTTTTTAATGCGTGCAGACACACCAGAATGCTTTCCGCTCATAACGGATGCACCATCATAGCCCTGCCCCACAAGATTATTTTTGTAGTCCAGACCTGTCACGTTTGTTCCTTGCCTGTTTTCGCTTGTCTCATTGTTTTCACCTGTCCCTCATCTTTGTTAATCTCCCGTTGCCAATCTCATTATTAGCTAATTCGTTTTCACTTGTGTTTCGTCATTGTTAATTAGTTCCACACCTGTTTCTGTTTTCCATGAGTGTCTTCCTTTTGTATTTAAGCCCTGTGTCTCCCTCTGTTCTTTGTCGGTTATTATTTATGTCAATGAATTGTAATACTGGTTTTGTCTTCCCTGTTCTCCTGCTCCCGTGTTTGTTTTGGACTTCTGTTATCATTAAACCCCATTGGATTATACCTTTTTGTTTCTCCATTCATCCTCCTCCGTGTCAGCCCTGACAAGACCATGTTTTTCAAGGCAATCAATTATGATTTTTGTGAGACCTGCAGCATCCAAGCTTTGAGCTGACTGAAAGTGTAAAAAAATGAGTAGATGGCCCCATTGTTATAGTACCTGAGGACTAAAGACAACTGTTCTTTTTTCTTTAAATCTTTAGTTTCATCTACAATTACACTAAAAACTTCACTTTCTTTTACTTCTCTTATTATTTCACTTTGTACCATTTCAGCCAAGACCTGAAGAATTTCATTCTGAATCTGGTGGCTTGTGTACTTAGCATTGCTACATGCAGTCATCCTTTTTTCTATGAGAGGGTCATGCTTTGCGATTTCATCTAAGATTGCCAAAAAATTACCCTTGTTGTGAGATTCATCAGACTCCCGATGACCTCTCTGTGCTATATTTTGGGTGGCAGTTAAAAGTAGCACGTCTGCAATGTTTTTTTATGTAAGCACAGTTTTCTTCCACTTTCTTTTTACGCTCTTTATCCATGACATCTAGCATTGATGAGTTGCCATCAACAGATCTTTTATACTCATTCCAAGCATACATGGCATTGAAGTGATGGTCTGCTTTTGAATGGAGCTTAAAACCAGAATCTTTAAACAGAGCTTTTGTCCAGTTACAAAACCCGGCCTGTGATGTCAATGCAGATTCAGATGTTTTTGGCAAAGAAAAATGCCTACAGGCAAAACAATAAGTTGAGTCTTGACTTACAGAATATTCAAGCCATGAATTGTCCTTATACCAGGAGCTGTTAAAAGCTCTTTTCCTTGTACCATACTGAGTTCTGGGAAATGTTTTCAAACCTGGCTGTACAGGACCCTCATCTCTGGATCTTGAGATATCTGAAATATATGTAAAACAACGTGTCATCTCTATGAAAAGGTATAAGTATTATAAATGTGTAAATAAACAATAAAATATTGATGAGAGCTACTATGTAAATTAATACTAATTAGTTTTAAATATAGACTTCACTTGGCCTACCATTGGGTCCTTTTGGAACAGCATATTTCCTGCTTGATGTGGTTGGCTGAGGCTCTTTGACATATCCTGGCAGCTCTGGCTCACTCTCCTGCTCAGAGTCAGAACTCTCTGTGTCATCCCTCAACTCATCTATTACAGTAAAAAGTAAAATTAGTGTAGAATCACAATAAAAATGCAATCACATCAAAACGAGGGCACATGTGAATAAAAAGTCAAACTTTTTCCGAAAAAATATTTTATTTCAACCTGAAGCTAAAGTCTGAACTGGACATGTGACTGAGTGACTAACTGTCTGCTTGATTATCAAACCTGTTGGTGGTTCTTGTGAAGCCTGACCACATTGACTCTGACTAGTCTCAGGTGGGGAGCTGCTCTGGGGTCCGGTGGTCATGCAAGGGTTGGAGTCTGTTTGCACCTTATCTGCCTGTTTTTGCCTCTTTAAAAAGAAGTCTGTTATCTCTCCCTTTCTCTTCATGTTTAATTGACCCTATGCAAAAATATGACAGTCTATAGTTACATCTCAACTCAACTTTATTTATATAGCGCTTTTTACAATTTTCATTGTTACAAAGCAGCTGTACATGAGACACATTGAATACAAGTAAAACAACTAAAGGCATATACCTGTAAAAACAAGAAAAAGGTAAAAACATCGGAACATCAATACAATTTTTTTTTTCAATTTTAATTTCAATTCCATTAGGACTATACCTTAAAATCAACTGAAGCATACGTTACTAGATTCGTTACATGGCTGGCCGTACTATGGAGTAACTTAGCTGTAATTTATTAGCCCTTTATATGTTAAAAGGCTATTTGCAATTGAGGTAATCTTTTGAGTATCACGACCAGATAAATAGCTTAAGAATGTCAAAGTTAGCTTAACATTTAAACAGTAGTGGTGGCTGTAGCTGACGGTAGCCTACATTAAGTTAACAGGCAAATAGTGTAATGTATTGGCGATGCACTGTTCACGTGTATATAACTAGCACAAATGTAACGTTAAAACAATGTTTAGGCTAAATCGGGAACCGATCTCTCTTATCTGATTAACCCGTCTAGCGCCAACATTCATGTTTACTCATACAGCGACTTCACTTTCAAAATGATTCCTGCAAACAAAATCCGATGCTTAGTGTTAAAACTAACCTTATAAGCGAAATTTCCTTCTGTCTTCTGTAACTCGCATCACTTTCGTCCTTGATTAATTTGAAAGATGCGTGCGGTACCGGACGCTTTCTCAGCAAGTGGTGAAATGAGATGTCAATCATCATTAAACTGCCCAGTAAAATTTGGGGTGGCACTCGCGGTGGCCAATCAGATGTCTGAGGGGTCCAGTGCCACCCAGGACACCCCTCTGGCTCCGCCACTGCTGAGAGGATGTCTGGGGTCTACGATGATTCTATATGATAACGACTTTGTATGTTGGTAGAGACAGTGTTACGATTGTCTGGCCATTTATGTTTATTACAGTTAGCCTATTAAGATAAGATTAGATTTTGAAACTAAAAAACGATTTAATTCTTAAAGGAAAATAAATTACCCTGTGAGTTTACAAAAACCTGATAAATAAGTGTATGATCTAATTACAGATACATGGTTATACTGCCGTAAGTCAATATATTTACATTGCGATAATACAATGACTTTTTTTCACGAGGAGTAAGAAAAAAAAACTAGTGAATAGTAAATTTGATTCGTTCTACAATGTATTATTTAATAAATATTCTATTTTCAGACGATATCTCAAGATAGTGGTATAGTTTTACTTCCAAAACTATGTTAAAATACAATACATTTTAAATTCAAGAACAATTAACGTGTTCTCTCCAAATAGGTAGTATCCTGTGTGTGTGTGTAGATGGCCAAAATGGCAGCAGTTTTTTTTTTGAATATGTTAATGTAAAAACGGCTATCTTCATTAATGGTATGTGATTTTCAATTTAGTTTTAAAACAATTACAAAACAAAATTATATGTAGTAATGGTATTGGTACCTTGCTAAAAACAGGTTGTGTGGTGCTCTGAGCGCCCCAAGATATTCCTGGCTTGTAGAATAAATGAATGATCTAAAAAGAGCAGGCGGTATGTATATCTTAATGTATTATATGTATACGGGTCAGAGCATTTAGTAAAATGATATACTGAATATATGCTTCAATTTTATTAATAGGTTTGACACAACGCTTTAACAACATAACTCAGCAAAGCCCAGAATGTTTAAGAAGAGACATCCGTACGTAGGCCTGTGTGTGTGTGTGTGTGTGTGTGTGTGTGTGTTTGTTTGTGCGAGTATGCGTGCGTGCTTGCGGTAGTAGTAATAATTCAAAAATCTTGTAATACAATGTTATACTGTTTTACCATTACATCGAGAAAATTCGCATTGTGTGCTTGGTGATGGTAACAATGCACTAGGTAAAGTGTTGTGATTACTTTTTGTTTAAAACCAACAATCAAAAGTAAGATGTTTCAAAACATATGTTTTGTACTTTATAGGTTCTTTATCGAACCTACTATACAGAACTTGGTTGGAAACCCCCGAGATACGTGTGTGTTACCCAGCCTATAACGGTTAGAACAACTTCAAATGTGACATTTGCCCAAGTAGGCCTACATACGGATGCCTCTGGCCGAAAACCTATAATGTTGTGTTCAGACCAAACGCGACTTGCAAGTATTTGGACGCTTGAACATTTTGAGTTTACTCGCTTTATTCGCGCGTCAAATTCGCTTCAATCGCGCGTCAAATTCGCTTCAATCGCGCGTCAAATGCGTTTCATTCGCGCGTCAAGTTCACCTCACTACAGACGCTCAACTCTACCTTCCCAGCTTTTGATTCACCTCAGGAAAAAGCGAGGACAGCTGTTATACGGAGAAAAAAGGTATGTTTGAGAGTTTTTAATCTATAAACCTATTACTGTATATCAAAAAATGCAAAAGTATGCAAAATTCGGGTGTTCGAATTAGGTTTGAAAAGTAACGTTACAATCTAGCGACGTTAGCTTTGTCTCGTAATGCCCACGTTGTTCAAACTTACAGCTTTTAAATCATTTAAACGTCCTTTTTGGTCAAAATTTCCTTCGAAATTTGTGACTTGTGTGAGTCGTTTAGTTCGGTAACTTGCGCATCTTGATATTAGTTAAAGGTCGATACGAGAGCATCGTGTCAAAAAGCAAACATCCAGCTAATTTTTTTTAATTAAATAGCGTTACCACTAATGTTCGGTGAAGGAATGTAGTTTTAAGAGTCTTTTAGAAGAGAATGTAGTTGTTTAGACCTAAAAACGTGATTTATATAGAAACATAACGTATCTTTGAGAATTTGTGAAGAAGCTGCCGGAGGTGTTAGCATCAGGCTGTCAGCGGTCGTAGCTCAGCTGAGAGCAGCTCTACCTCGGCCAGTGCTTCGACAGTAGCCGCTGGCTCTCACAACATTAGTGATTAACCGTGCAAAATAATTAATTTTGGGTATATGAAACAAACAATTGTTGCTTTTTATTCTTCCAAGTATCCCTGAGAGTGTCAAATTAGCTTAGAGTTGTGTTAACGTTTATAATATTATTTTTTTAAAACTGTTTTTCACTTTCTGTACTAGAGCCCTGGAACCACTCTTCTTTTTTCCCACACTGACAGGGTGCAGAATAGCAGCTAATTATAATGCATCATTCTATTCAGGAGAAAGAAGACTGGAACTTGGATGTCCTGATGCCAAGCATAAAGGTAAACTTTATTTAGTTAAAATGTAGTACTTATTTATACGCTCTCAGTCGTACTGTCAGTTGGTAATTCCTAAAATTTGAAAATCAAGTGCAGGTGGTAGATCCTTTTCTTATCTAGCGCCTACACTTTGAAATATTCTTCCCTGCACTGTCCGGGAGGCAGACACACTCTGTCAGTTTAAATCTAGAGTAAAGACTCATCTTTTTAATCTTGCATACACTACACTTCATAATATTAATCCTCAGAGGATTTAGGCTGCATTATTTAGATCAACCGGAACCAGGAACACATCCAACAACAAATGATGTACTTGTTTCATCAAAGAGTGCAGAACAGTACTCTACTCTCAGCCTGTCTTGTCTCTTTGTTTCAAGGTTACCGCAGGATGCAGTTCATGCCCAGACCTGATGGCAGAGCTGAGAATGGGAAGCGGTGACCTGACAAGAGATAAGAGGATAGAGCTGGATAAAGGATGCGGCAACTTGACACAATTTTCCTACAACATTTCAAATGCTATTAGATTGTTAATGATAATCTTAAATCTATAATTTCCCTTATTAAGTTAATTTATTTTTTATTTTATTTTTATTTAGCCTTGTTGTGCAAGCACTGTTGAGCTTGTGCAGAGGCAGCAGCTTTTGCCAGAGGGGAACTGGAATCCCCTGGTTGGGCCTGGGTTCTTCTGAGTTTTTTTTTCTCGATTGGAGTTTTGGGTTCCTCACCACCGTTTGCATATTGTTTTGCACTATCTGCCTGGCCGGGGGGGCTGCTTTAGAATTCAGAAATTAGACATAATTAATATTGCATATAAGAAATCATAGTCCGTTTAATATTTGACCTGTGTTTCTCTCTCCTTTATCTCAAATAAGTGCTTTCACTGTGTGTGTGTGTGTGTGTGTGTGTGTGTGTGTGTGTGTGCGTGCGTGCGTGCGTGTGTGTGTGTGTGCGAGTGTGTGTGCGAGTGTGTGCATCTATGTCAATGTTTGTAAGTATGTTTGCATATTGTCTGTGTGGAGCATTTGTATGTCTGTCTTTTGTTGTTTTCACCTTTTTCTTGTTTTTACAGGTATATGCCTTTAGTTGTTTTATTTATATTCAATGTGTCTCATGTACAGCTGCTTTGTAACAATGAAAATTGTAAAAAGCACTATATAAATAAAGTTCAGTTGAGTTGAATGTTAATTGTAACCCATTGTGCTCTGGGTAGACCTTACATTCTTCTCTTGTCTCTTTTCTTCTCTGTTTTTCTCTTTATAGATGAACAAATTGATAAAGAAACCCTCCTGCTGGACATCCACTTCGCAAAGTGCATGCCACACTGTTTCTACAAACTCCCAGGAAAATAATCCTCTTCAGTAAGACGCTCCGTGGATGTGTCAGGTTAAGCAGTACTGGAACCGAAAGAACTAATGCTCTTTGAAATGTTTTGTGAGTTTATATGCTACGGTGTCCCTTTTTTACATCCATAACGCTTGTTTATTTCTTTTTTTTAATGAAAACTTGTGCATAGACTGATATTTTATCATATAAGTGCGGTTCTATCAACAAGGGTTTAGAAAAATACTTTTTATTGTGTTTATATGTCACATCCATAACGCTGGAGTTGCTCTAAAGCGTTTTACTCGTGCCTGTTAACTGTATATGAGTTTTTGAAGTGTTAGGTTGTCAAACTATTTATATTTACTTGTGCCACTTTAATAACCTTGTTAAATGTATATGTTAAAATCTAAATTAATGTTATTTGTTGATGTTATTTTTTTTTATAAGTATAAACATGCATTTCATCAAAGTGTTTTATATGCCGATTATTATTCATTGATAATAAACCTATTGCATGTTTTTATGAATTCCTTTAGTCTTGCATTTCGATCCTTAATAAAACTTTTTATTCTTACTGATGCCTCAAGTAATTCTCTTTGATTTTATATTATTATTTTTAAACATTTCAGGTTTAATTTAAACAGCAATGTAATTTTTAGAGTGTATATATTGCTCAAATTGTGTAAAGATCGTTTTTGACAACTTGCCAGCTTGTCTGACCTCCTCACTTACTTTCTTCCGAGCAAGATCCTTTTTATTTCGGTTTCGATAAAAGTAAGATGTATTGTACAGCTCCAGGTATCCACATACAGCAATGATTGTCCTCCGGTGTTGTTTCGGATTTCTGCCTCCGACGCAACATCATAATCACCGATCACTGCTAGAGCAAGCTCCTGATTGGTAAACACGATATTTCCCAGGCTGAACCAGACCCCTCAGAGCTACCGGCTAATCAGCAACTGTATAGGTGTAATGTCTGGGCCACACATATAATCCGTGTGTGGTGCGTAGAGCAACACGTTTGCAGTACAGATCCGTCATCTGCTATTATGTGTCCACACATACTACGTCATGTTTGCGATTCAATCAACAATGGGTAAGTAACTTCCCAATGTTTGGATGACAACTCGCCAAATAAAAGGTTTATGAAACACTATTTTCATCGTTGTGATTCTTTGTTTTATTTAGTGCGAGATGTTGATAGAAGAAAGGCTATCGCTTTGTTTCTGTTGCTGAGGCGGCTGCGCAAAAGAACCAGGCGCAGACTTTGGGTTCACTCTCTGAACCAGCGCAGGATACAACAAGGATCATATTACAATCTTGTTGCAGAACTTCGTCTTGACACTGGCCGGCATCTGAAGTACTTTCGAATGAGTGCAGTTCAAATGGATAACATTCTTTCTCTGGTAGGAGCAGATCTTCGAAGGCAAACAACAACCTACTGAATGCCCATTGAACCCAAGCTACTTGCTGTTACATTTTGGTATAGTAAAGTTTTATATTCTTCTAAAACTGCTTAAAAAAAACTACTCAGTTAAAAACAGAGCAAACGAATAAGTAGATATAACAGTGAACAGTGTACAGTGAAATGTTTGTTTCAATATATTCTTGTTTAACGTGAGTACAATGTTTCTCACAACTGAAATTGTATATTATTTTTTATGAAGTTCTACACACAAACCTAAGTCATGTATACAAGTTAGAACTAAATATATAAAACTAAATACAGTAAATATTAATAAACTATGGGTTACTTGAATGACAATGCTCACAATCTTTTAAATTACTTGATATCTATTAATATCAAGTAGATATCAGGGGTTGGCTGGAGAGAGTAGGGTGGAATGGCTGAAATCCTGTTCTTTCTGAGGGCCGGGTCTGTGTGAACACAGGGAGGGCTTGAGTGGCTTGTTGTCAATTGTCCTCTTCTTCCAGATCTGTTAAGTAGCCGAGGATATGTAGTTGTGCCCTGTTCCTGCTCCTAGGTTGAAGCCTGTTGAGTTTAGGCACTAAACTGAGTGCGAAATGGTACATTTCATCCTCATGTGTTGGTATATGTCCAAAAGCTGTTGTTCAGTTGTATTTGGTGCTGGTGCTCTTCTCCTTTTCTGTGTCTGCCGACCTTCACTGCTCATTGTTTCAGGTCTTGGATGTGGGATGGGGGTACAAGCAAGTTGTGAGGCCAATGGAGGAGTGGTGGTGCCTGGAGGTGGTGTGTGGGTTGATTGCATTGACTTGAGCCTGGAGTGGGTGTTTCAGACGTCTGCGTAAAGGGACTGTACAGTCTATTTAGTTGGCATAGTTCTGGTTCCACATCCTCCTTTGTCATGGTCATGTTTAGTGGCTCCTCCAGTTCTAAAGTGTTTTTGGCACTGAAATTTACATAACAGAATCTATTAATAAAATGATACAATTTTATATGTGAAATAACAAAAATATAGTTGTGAAGACTGAAAACAATGTTTTTATGAGTGAAAATGTAACAATAATTAAATAACAGACATACTCACATTCTTTCCTGCAAATGTGGCTACAGGAAAGACATTACTTTATCATATTTCCATTCTCTTGCTGAGCCGCCGGCAGAATCACTTGGCTTTTGTTTTTGCTGCTTATTCCTTACAAAAGGATCTCTCATTGATCAACATTGCCGATTGCATTCATTACCCGCAAAAGTAATTATAAATAATTAAATGTGTTAATTTGGCAGATTCTTTTATCCCAAGCAACTTAAAATTAGGAGAGCATATAACATTGTGTCCACACGCTAATTAAAATGTTTTCTTTCACAGATTTCTTGGAACTGGGGAGAGCTTTAGCAGCCTAGCATTCCAGTACATACTAGGGAAAAGCACTGTTGCTGAATCTGTCCACATGACCTGGAGAGCAATTGAGAAAAGAATGATGGCATAAACCAAAAGAGGAAATGTGGAGAGAAATTGCAGCTAAATTTTGGGAAAAATTGAATTTTTCAAATTGCCTAGGAGCAAGAGATGGCAAACACATTACCATAGTGTACAACTTTTCCATAGCACATTCAGGGAGCCTGTTCTTTAACTAGAAGAGGACATTATCCATTGTTCTCCTAGCTCTAGCTGATGCCGACTATAGATTTATTTATGTACAAGTTGGTGACTTTAAAAGAACAAGTGATGGAGGAGTGTACAGTGGTTCAGCACTAGGAAGGGGAATGGAGGTGCCTGCAGACTGCCATTTGCCAGGGTCAGGTGCACAGGGTCCAATGACATACACCATGGTAGGAGATGCTGCATTTCCCCTGAAGACACATTTGATAAGGCCATTTCCTGGAAATCGTATCCCACATTGGAGAAGAATCTGTGCATTTGGCATTCAGTAATCCAGATGGAGAGTACAACATACTAGGATGAATCTCAAGGCTTAAAATGCAGACTCTGTTGTCACTGCAGCATGCATCCTGCACAATTACCTAATAAGTCTTTCAGGAAACCAAAGATGGCTAGATAAAGCAGAAGAAAGAGGGGAAGTACTGCAAGATGCAGAAACATGGGTGGAAATAGGGGATGCAGGGAAGCCTATGATATGCGTGTGAAGTGATGCACATTTTTCAGTACCACCGAAGGCAGTGTGTGGACATGGATCTCTTTTAAATATAGTTCTGTTTTTAATGTGTTAATTTTGTGAATTGTAAATCTTTATTTACTTGAAGACCTTAGTTGTGTTAAAGAAAATAAATACTTTACCACGTTTCACATTTCTTAATAAACATACATACATACATTAACAATAGTATCCAAGGCAAACTTCCATTTTGTATCCAGATTAAAAAACATGAATTACAATAAGTTTATGAAAAATAACATGAAATTAAAAACATTTTATATACTAAACACAATATCTGAAAATAATATATAATATTTTATCCGTACTTCTGATGTTATAGGATGGTTCTTAAAAATGCTTACGTGAAGTTATATTAGCCTAGCCTATTAAAAAGTTTCATAATAGCTGCATCCCACGCCTTTTCTTTCGCATTCAAGTCTTTATATAAATAGTCCTGGGGGTCATAGAGCTCTTTGTACTTTTGTATTTCAATAATTAGCCGTGTGTCATCCATCGCGCTACTGTCTTCTGGACCACCTGCTTGTCACTTGATTTTCAATTTCTGCATACACCTTCCCCGTGCAATTTAAACACTGTAGGATATTTGTACTACACAATATTTTTATCAGGTTAGTTGTTTTAACAACTCCTGGTAACTATTTTGCTTTTATTGCTTTAACATGAAAAGAGGCATTAATAAAAACAGACATTTATCTTCATTTATATGCATTATAAGCCTGAACAATCATTATGCATTGCCGCTCTGTTGAGGGACATCAAGAGGGGAGTACATCCAGCACAGAGCTTTGCAAGTATTCCGTTTCTATAGAATAGCTGCGTTAAGTCTGTGCCTCTTTGTAAAAGATGATTTTAATGATGTGCAGAAATCGTTGCCATGCTCTCTCTCTCTCTCTCTCTCTCTCTCTCACTCTCTCTCTGCGCTTCCTAGCGCGTTTGTGTTTCATATATTTGTTTGTCGTCATTATGTTTACCATGTAGAGTAGAGTTTAATAAAAAACCATAAAGGCATTTGTGATGGTTCTCTGTGTTCACGCTGACAAACCGGTCACTTAAACTGTGTTTTGATCTATGCTACCGCTGCTCTTAATTCTGTTTGGTAAAGTCACGTTACTTATAGTCATGAGAGAACTTTGGTGTATAAAATCATTGATGCATTTGCTAGACGAACATATACATGTAGGATTTTTATCACTATACTGCTAATCAGAATTGTAAAATATGTAGCGGCTCTTCAGCCTCATCTAATTGAGACGAAGTTAATTACCTCAGTGCATTTTTTTTTTTAATAATAGTTAAAATTAACATTTTACCGTCATTGCATTCAACTCTATACCGCGATGGTTTAAATATAGGTCTGGAATGCACACAAAAAAGTTTTTTGAAATTCACAGTTCTTTCAGTTCTCATTTTGCAATCAAACACTTCATATATATATATATATATATATATATATATATATATGTATTTTTGTATGTCAAATTTTAACTTCTAGAAATATACAACCACATGAAGTGTTAGTACGTGCACTCATTAGCACAGTGACATGAAGTGACAGGTGATGATGACTACAGTTCAGTAGTCAACATTTGATTAAACTGTTAATCAAAGTTGGACAACAAAATGTTAACTACTGTAGTTGTCCATATTGAGTCCATTTACACAGCAAGGTTTCTCCGTACATTTTACCCCATATTATGTTTCATGGGTCTACTCTATTAATTCCAATGCTAATAAATCAGCACGCATTTACCTGTGCACAGACCCCCCCCCCCCCCCACTCATCCTTCATTTTCAAAAATTCCTTGGATTAGACAAATCACAATAATGACCCATATTGGACCCAAAGCAGGTTTCTTTTTCTGAAAGGTGACAAGTTTGCATCAGTGTATTTGACAATTGATGCACTTAATTTAAACTAATAACAACAATTAATTGATCAACGATTGATCATTGACATACCTGTAGATTAGATTAGATTAGATTCAACTTCATTGTCATTACACATATACAAGTACAGTGTAACGAAATGTAGTTTAGGTCTAACCAGAAGTGCAATTAGCAAGTGCAGGATATACAGTGTGAATAAATACAGAATACAATATTAGGGGAATAATATACAAATGTTCTATGACAATATGACAGTCGGTATGTACTATGGACAATATATACAGAAGAATATATACTGTGAACATTAATGTACAGGTGGTTATGAACAGATAACAATATAGACTATACAATAGTGCAAGTGACTTAAGTGTGCATTAATTACAGACATTAGCTATTAAAGTTACAGTGCAGTAGATGAGTTAATGCGGTTATTAAAGGTACGGTGCAGTACATGAGTTAATGCAGTTATTGAAGTTATGGTGCAATAGATGAGTAGATGCCGTTAATAGAGTTACAGTGCAGTAGATGAGTTAGTGCAGTTATTGAAGTTACAGTGCAGTAGATGAAAAGATGCAGTTAATAGAGTTACTGAGTTACTAATACAGTTATTAAAGTTATTGTGCAATAGATGAGTAGATGCAGTTAATAGAGTTACTGAGTTACTAATACAGTAATTGAAGTTATGGTGCAATAGATGAGTAGATCCAGTTAATAGAGTTACAGTGCAGTTGATGAGTTAGTGCAGTTATTGAAGTTACAGTGCAGTAGATGAGTTAGTGCAGTTAATAGAGTTACAGTGCAGTAGATGAGTTAGTGCAGTTATTGAAGTTACAGTGCAGTAGATGAGTTAGTGCAGTTATTGAAGTTACAGTGCAGTAGATGAGGTAATGCAGTTATGAGAGTAGTCGATTAGTGCAAATGAGCATTCAGTATAATATTCCTTGTGTGCAAGTGAGCAGTATAGAGTGCAAATGATGCTGTGTGTGTGTAAACAGTCCGGTAGAGCAGATACATGAAGAACTGGTGTGTACAGTTCAGTCATGCATGGCAGCCCTGTAGTGCAATGTAAACAATGTAATAGCAGCATTAAAGTTAAGGTTATGAGGGTTAGTGGAATCAGTGGGGAGCAGAGTTCAATAATGAAACAGCTCTGGGAAAAAAGCTTTCTCCTAGTCTGCTGGTTCTTGTCCGGAGGGACCTGAAGCGCCTACCGGAAGGCAGGAGAGTAAACAGTCTATGTGCGGGGTGAGGGGAGTCCTTGAGAATGCTGCGATCTCGACGCAGACAGCGTTTCTTCTGGATGTCCTCAATGGAAGAGAGTGTGGTCCCTGTGATGCGCTGGGCTGTTTTCACCACCCGCTGCAGTGCCTTGCGCTCAGCAAAAGAACATTTCCCGTACCAGACTGTGACACAGTTGGTCAGGATGCTCTCTATCGTGCAGCGATAGAAGTTCACCAGGATAGTTGAAGACAGTTGGTTCTTCTTCAGTGTCCTCAGAAAGAAGAGACGCTGGTGAGCCTTCTTGACCAGGCATGAGGTGTTGGTGGTCCAGGACAGGTCCTCCGAAATATGGGTCCCCAGGAACTTAAAACTGGAAACACGTTCAACAGCCGTCCTGTTAATGTGGAGGGGGTTGTGTGTGCCTCCTTTCGCCTCCTGAAGTCCACGATGATCTCCTTTGTCTTGGAAGTGTTAAAGAGCAGGTTGTTGTTTGAGCACCATGTGGCCAGGTGCCGTACCTCCTCCCTGTATGCAGTCTCATCGTTGTTGCTGATGAGACCAATCACTGTTGTATCGTCTGCAAACTTGATGAAGGAGTTAGTTCCATTCATAGGCCTGCAGTCGAGTGAGAAAAGGGAGTAGAGAAAGGGGCTCAGTACGCAGCCCTGTGGTACACCAGTGTTGAGGGTGATTGTGGTGGAGCAGATGTGGCCTAACCTAACAAGCTGAGGCCTGTTCATCAGGAAATCCATAATCCAGTTGCAGGTTGAATTGTTAATGCCTAGGTTTCCAAGTTTGATGATTAGCGGTATTGAATGCAGAGCTGAAGTCTACAAACAGCATGCGTGCATAAGTGTCCTTATTGTCCAGATGTGTGAGCACGGAGTGCAGCGCCATAGTCACCGCATCATCTGTGCTCCTATTGCTAAGGTAGGCAAATTGGTATGGGTCCAGTGTGGATGGTAAAGAGTCTTTTAGGTGTGACAGGACCAGCCGCTCAAAGCACTTCATAACAATGGGTGTGAGTGCTACAGGGCGGTAGTCATTCAGGCATGTCGGGCTGGAATGTTTTGGAATGGGCACAATGGAAGTGGATTTGAAACATGCTGGAACCACTGCTTGGGCGAGGGACAGGTTCAAGATATCCGTGAAGACCCCAGCGAGCTGCTCCGCACATGCCCGGAGTACGCGACCAGGGATGCCATCAGGGCCAGCAGCCTTGCGTGCGTTTATCTGGCTTAGTGCAGTGTAAACATCTGTGGAGTTTAGTGTGATGATTGGGTGGTCAGTAGAAGGTGTGAGCCTGGTGGCGGGTTCCTTATTGTCTCTCTCAAAGCGTGCAAAAAAGTCATTAAGCTCGTCCAGAAAGGCAGCATCTGTGGCTATGGGGGTGGAGTGGTTGGGTTTGTATTCACTAATGGCCTGGATGCCCTGCCACATGCGTCGAGGGTCAGAATTGGTAAAATGCTCCTCTAGCTTCAACTTGTAGCAGTGCTTGGCCTTTCTGATGCCCTTTCTGAAAACTTTTGCGTTCTATTGCAAACATATTTGCGTTATCTCGCAAAACTTTTGCGTTCTCTCCCAAATCTTTTGCGTTCTCTCGGAAAACGTTTGTGTTCTATTGCAAACATACAATGAGGAAAATAAGTATTTGAACACCCTGCTATTTTGCATGTTCTCCCACTTAGAAATCAAGGAGGGGTCTGAAATTGTCATCATAGGTGCATGTCCACTGTGAGAGACATAATCTAAAAAAAATCCAGAAATCACAATGTATGATTTTTAACTATTTATTTGTATGATACAGCTGCAAATAAGTATTTGAACACCTGTCTGATCAGCTAGAATTCTGACCCTCAAAGACCTGTTAGTCTGCCTTTAAAATGTCCACCTCCACTCCATTTATTATCCTAAATTAGATGCATCTGTTTGAGGTTGTTAGCTGCATAAAGACACCTGTCCACCCCATACAATCAGTAAGAATCCAACTACTAACATGGCCAAGACCAAAGAGCTGTCCAAAGACACTACAGACAAAATTGTACACCTCCACAAGGCTGGAAAGGGCTACGGGGAAATTGCCAAGCAGCTTGGTGAAAAAAGGTCCACTGTTGGAGCAATCATTAGAAAATGGAAGAAGCTAAACATGACTGTCAATCTCCCTCGGACTGGGGCTCCATGCAAGATCTCACCTCGTGGGGTCTCAATGATCCTAAGAAAGGTGAGAAATCGGCCCAGAACTACACGGGAGGAGCTGGTCAATGACCTGAAAAGAGCTGGGACCACCGTTTCCAAGGTTACTGTTGGTAATTGAAGGGTTTTAAAGTTATGTTTTGTATTACAATGTTCATTTAATTACAATCTACGTTTTTATTACATTTTATTTCTTTTTATGGCTTACATATAATCAATAGTAGAATGTGTGTATTAGTGTGAACAATTACGAATGAAGTGTGTGCTTAAAGGTCTGAAAGATTAAGGGTGAATATTAGAGTGCAGAGGGTATTTACAACAGGATATGGGGGTTGGGAGTATGTGTGTGTGCGCGGCTATGGTTGCCCAACATTCCATAGCCATTGGGGCCTCAGGTCAGGGGTTAACAGATGTGATCAAGTTGGGGGAATGCGTTGTTTTCACAGAAGCCAAGTGGAGGAGAAGAAAACGTCAGCTGAGAACTGGTCCAACGATTGGCCACGGTCCGGAGCAAGCTGGAAGATACACCCACAAATACAAATATAAATATGTTGTACACTGTTTAGGCGGGGCTGATCTCTGGTAGTACTCTGTGCGTAGAGTGAGTGTGTGAGACAGCCCAGCGCTGAGTTCAAATCAATAAACTTCAACTTTTGTTCATCCGAAGTCCAGTAAGTCCAATTTTTGAATACGCAGGACAGCAGATGTCCATCAGATGGTGACCGCCGACGTGATTGGCAAAAAGGGACATTTCGGACGATTTTAGAAGACTATGAATTGACAAAAAACAGAGAGGGAACATCTTTGGTTCAACACAACACCCGGGTGAAATAAAAAAGGTGAGCAGAGACCTGTTTTATCGAACATCTGCTGATTGACTACTCTAAATTGATTGTGTTGAATTGCAAATATTCCTGATCATTATTTAAACCAAATTTAACAACAATTGAAGTTTGTTAATTTGAATGAAAACACGGGTGGTTGGTCCCCCGAATACATGGGTGGTTGGTCCCCCGAATACATGGGTGGTTGGTCCCCCGAATTTAGAAGACGTGAGGTGAAAGTCCGCACGCATTTATTACACGGGAGGTTGGTCCCCCGAATTTAGAAGACGTGAGGTGAAAGTCCGCACGCATTTATTACACGGGAGGTTGGTCCCCCGAACTGAAGGAATTTATGTGTAATTTGTGTGTATGTAATTGTGTGTTGGAAATTACGGAAAATTGGGAAAAATATTTTGTTTAGAATTTGATAGAGAATGTGATGAATATGGGTGTTTTCCTGTAAATGAACAATGGGATCGTATGAAAGATATGATATTAGCTCAGACAGAGGTAAAACACCATAAGAATGAAAAACGATATTAGGCGAAAAATATCAGATATGTGTTGAAAACGGATGGGATAACCCACCACGTGTGCCCTTGGCACCTAAAAGTATGAGAAAGTGAACAAAGAACTCCGTGAAGAGTTAAGGCAGTGGACTAAAATTGCTATGACAGCCAAAGCCATAAGTCCTCTTAAGAGGAAGAAAGAGGAAGTGAGTGCGCCAGAGCCAAGGGAGTCAATGAGTGAAAAGGGAAGTGCAACAGCCAGTATTAAGCTCACGCCCCCCACAGACCCGCCTCTACCCATCACTAGAGGAGCTAAAACAGCCTCCTCCCTATGCCCTTCCCCAACAACAGGTACAAGTCACAGTAAAAGATGCTGTGGAAGTAGAAGTACCCATGTTAGACGTACTTATGGATGAGGTAGAAAAAATACGTTTGCAAGTAACCGAGTTAGAAACTATAAGAAATGAGGTAGATCACAATGAAATCAGGAGTCAGGGTGGAAGTGAAGCTAGCATTAGAATAAGAACCCCACAGAGAGAAGAGCCCAATGAACAGGAGGAAGAGAGGAGAAGACAATAAGATGAGTATGGGGACGCAGAGAACCAGGGAGAAGTTAAAGATATAATTATTAGGGGAACAATGGAAACAAGAACCACCACTAGTAACCAAGGCAGTCCAGTCGCCCACCACACAAGAGGTAAAGACATGTTGAAGAAGAAAAAGATATATATATAAAGTGGTTAGAAAAGAATAAACATAAAAATAAAGAAGTTAAAATGAAGGAAGAATTAAAATATGGACATGCATTGCGCTTACGGCCACTGCTCTGAGTCCGGTTAAAAGAGAGGGGGAAGAAAATGAGCAGACAAAGAAGTCAGGAAGTGAACAGGGAGACACCTCTGAACAAACAGCATATTCCCCAAACCCAAAACTATATCCAGACTTGCAATTATTGACAAAACCACCACCGTATGACAAAAAACAGCAACAAGTTATGTTAACGGTTAAACAAGGACATCTAGATGTCGAATTGTCAGACACAACGTTTGATATAAATGAAATAAGACAACAATTACACCAACTTACAAGATTAGTCAGTGAAACACCACAGCAGTCAGCCCCCGACAGAGAAGAAAAGGAAAAACACATTCCACAAGAGGAGGGGGAAGGGGCGTGGGGAGAGATAAACATCACCACAAACCCTGTTTCATTGCATAGCCGACAGAGTTTAGATAGTGCATCACATTGAAAGCACAATTGGCACATGAAACTAATTTGAATTGTGCTAACTGTCTTTAAGTTTCTTGCTAGATGTATCTGAAACAGGAAGCAGTGCACATGGGCACCTCACGAACATCACACTGTGTCCACCTCAAAGGAAAAGGCGACACGTGGTACCATTTGTCTTCTTGTGTTGCTTGTTATTACCCAAACAGCTCTTTGGAACAGACGGCTGTGGACCTGACATCTCAGGTCCAAGAGAGGGAGGGTGTTGAAAGTGAAGTACAAGGGAGCGCAGAAAAAGGAACATTGGTCATATAAAAGAAAGGTGACATTTGAACCTCTAGCGCACTGTGTAAGTGAAGATTGTGCATATGGGGCAGGCATTGCAGTAATATTTAAGAATAAATATGGTGAAAAGTGAAGCATCACATGCATTTCTAACTTTTATGGGTCAAAACCATAAAGAATTATTCTATTTTTATTTCATTGGTCCACTAAACAGTGCCAAAAAGGGGGGTATACGTTTTATACTTTTTCATTAACACTATAGATACCATGGCACAAGTAATAGTGAACCATCTGTTAAATATCACACAGAAATTCCCTAGTCCTTACAGGCCTCAAAGATCTCAAATGGACAGGTGTGGGTAGTGCCATAAAAAATGAATTGCTAAGCAGACAGCACCACAACATATGGACTGATATTTAACCCAGAGATTTGACTGAATTGAGAGAAATTTTTTATCTCTGTCTGTTATCCTAAAGTCTTTCTTTTCAGATTGATCACTATGACTCCTTATAGAGTCCAGATACCAGAGAGGTGTCTTAGAACCTGAAATGGAGGAGATGGGTGAGATTATACTTCAAGGGGTCATTCACACTTCACAGTTACATCACAGAAGTAGTTACACGGCCTCCCGGTGTAGCACCGGATCCAAATTGTGCAACACAGATTCTTGTAGATACCCATCTCCCAGACATGAACACATAGCCATGTGGACACACTTTCGCCACTACAACCTCATAAAATGATTATCTGGCATAATCTTAAAAGTTATCCAGACTCAAAACACTACAAATCGCCTATGATGATTAGTCTAGATTTCAAATATGATACATAAGAAGGATCTATAGCCTGTCATGCATACACACAACTATATAGCATCTCACACATAGGACAAACTCATGATGCTAATTTAATTATAAGATAAAACCTGTTGTTACAATTCTGTTGATTTATGTGAAACCTTGCAATGTACATAGGAGATCTGCATGGTTACAGTTGTATGGAATAGGAAATGGTTTAATTTCTGATGAAGAGATGTGAAATTGAAATTTTGTGCAATTTTCAATTTTAATCATTGTCATTGTTCCAAACCAGATAGCACACTGGTTTTTTAACATATGTCTAATGATATTTTTAAAGAGTGGTTAGATCTGAAGTGCTGGCGCTTCTGCAATCGGCCTCGAAATTCTCAATCTGATTTCTACCATTGAATGTGACGTAGCGTACTGTACACATCAACATTCACAGAAGTTTTTGACAATAGCTATATTAGAGATTCAGAATATGTCCTGATACTTCTTTGTAATGATAGATTTGCAGGGTTAACTCGTATTTGAGTATTCTGAATTACTATTATGGTTATTAAAATAAGTTATATAACTATACCATATTATGCATAACGTTGTATCTGGATTTTATTAATACCTGAAAATACATTTATATGCATACTGTAGATCTGTATTTTGGTTGCAATATATTTAAAAGATATAATTATAAACTATTATTGTATGATGTATACCACTGGAGAATATGCCAGTTAAATAGACTTTTGCCACTCTTCCTTTAAAATACTCAGAGTATCTAAATTCCACCATAGTAGTGAAGAATCAGGTAATCAAATGGGATCACTTTATGTGGCTTTGGATGAAATTGAGACCTTATTCACCACTCGCACCAGGTACCGTGAATTTTTTTTATTTTTTTATTGTTGTAACCCTTTATCATCTTATCCCAATGTTACTAAAATCATCAGTGTTCAGTTGTTGTATGGTTATGAAGATGACGTTCAGGTGTCTCATACACAATGGTGTGTTATTAGTGAGATGAATTCCTTAACCTATGGAGCTGCGCTGCAAACCATACCTTCTACTTAGATGTAACTAAGAATAAATGGGTCAGATAAATATCATGGGGAGGATACTACTAAAAAAGATGTTTCTCTTCGGTGGGAAGACACCTTCTACGAACAGAGCACATGGGCTCTGACTGAATGGACTTGGTGCAACAAATTATATTGCAGACTATCAGACTTAGGTGGAAACCAACCTGGGCAAAGAACAGCAAAGATCCTCCTGCTCTGTACCGTGCCAGCTCTACAGAGACTTCTGCAGTAATTGATACACAATGACAAAGAATGCCTAAAAATGTCCCCTTTGGGACTGCTCTGAGATTGCCCCAAGGGGTCAGGGGAGGAACTGTAAGGCAGCTGTGAAAGTGCAAAGAACTAAGGTTGTTTGTGATGCGAAGACACAAAACAATAAAACCCCATTTGTTGCTAGATCATGAGGAATGATATCCTTTCTTCCCATCAGGGGTTGATGTCCACAAAATGAACTTTTCTTATCACACCTCTCTCATCCACAACATTTCTTCAGGCTTTGATCATTGGAAAAGTGATTACACATTCTATATTGTGGTTATAATGTTTTGAAATGTTATGAAGATTTGAACATTATGTTTGGTATTGTTTTGGGGTTCTGGGTGCGATGGGTGAAGGAGTCTGGTTCCTTCAAACCATAACAAAGAATGTATTAGAGCTTTTTAACTTCAGGAGATTACCTGCACTAATCTAAGAGGATTGGCTTTATCGGGGAATCCTGTTCACAGATAAATTGGCATCCCATTTGATGATCTCGTCAGCCACGAGTTAAACTAAATTTCACAATGACCATTGTATTGACAATGAACATTGAGTACAGTATATCGTTCTTGGGTATAAAAGGAGCATTGGCAAAAGACTCAGGGAAGCTTCTGTAACCACAACTTCCCACATTACAGCTGTGCATATCGATTTGGAAGCATCTGTAACCAGAACTTCCCACACTGGAACTTGACAGCCATAGAGAAAAGAGACCCCAACCCACCCCCTTATGGAATGCCATTATTGGCAGCAGACCACTATCAGGATGACAGTGAAGAAGAGGGGAGTAATGCATAGGGATGTCTTTGAATTTTTAATACGATTGTGGTGTACCCTATATAATGAAGAGGGACTAAATATGTGGGATATGTGTTTGTGACCTCTTTCAGAGGTCAAGAGAGGGATTGAAGGGTTTTAAAGTTATGTTTTGTATTACAATGTTCATTTAATTACAATCTACGTTTTTATTACATTTTATTTCTTTTTATGGCTTACATATAATCAATAGTAGAATGTGTGTATTAGTGTGAACAATTACGAATGAAGTGTGTGCTTAAAGGTCTGAAAGATTAAGGGTGAATATTAGAGTGCAGAGGGTATTTACAACAGGATATGGGGGTTGGGAGTATGTGTGTGTGCGCGGCTATGGTTGCCCAACATTCCATAGCCATTGGGGCCTCAGGTCAGGGGTTAACAGATGTGATCAAGTTGGGGGAATGCGTTGTTTTCACAGAAGCCAAGTGGAGGAGAAGAAAACGTCAGCTGAGAACTGGTCCAACGATTGGCCACGGTCCGGAGCAAGCTGGAAGATACACCCACAAATACAAATATAAATATGTTGTACACTGTTTAGGCGGGGCTGATCTCTGGTAGTACTCTGTGCGTAGAGTGAGTGTGTGAGACAGCCCAGCGCTGAGTTCAAATCAATAAACTTCAACTTTTGTTCATCCGAAGTCCAGTAAGTCCAATTTTTGAATACGCAGGACAGCAGATGTCCATCATAATACACTAAGACGTCATGGTTTGAAATCATGCATGGCACGGAAGGTTCCCCTGCTTAAACCAGTACATGTCCAGGCCCGTCTTAATTTTGCAAATGACCATTTGGATGATCCAGAGGAGTCATGGGAGAAAGTCATGTGGTCAGATGAGACCAAAATAGAACTTTTTGGTCATAATTCCACTAAACGTGTTTGAAGGAAGAAGAATGATGAGTACCATCCCAAGAACATCATCCCTACTGTGAAGCATGGGGGTGGTAGCATCATGCTTTGGGGGTGTTTTTCTGCACATGGGACAGGGCGACTGCACTGTATTAAGGAGAGGATGACCGGGGCCATGTATTGCAAGATTTTGGGGAACAACCTCCTTCCCTCAGTTAGAGCATTGAAGATGGGTCGAGGCTGGGTCTTCCAACATGACAATGACCCGAAGCACACAGCCAGGATAACCAAGGAGTGGCTCTGTAAGAAGCATATCAAGGTTCTGGCGTGGCCTAGCCAGTCTCCAGACCTAAACCCAATAGAGAATCTTTGGAGGGAGCTCAAACTCCGTGTTTCTCAGCGACAGGCTAGAAACCTGACTGATCTAGAGAAGATCTGTGTGGAGGAGTGGGCCAAAATCCCTCCTGCAGTGTGTGCAAACCTGGGGAAAAACTACAGGAAACGTTTGACCTCTGTAATTGCAAACAAAGGCTACTGTACTAAATATTAACATTGATTTTTTCAGGTGTTCAAATACTTATTTGCAGCTGTATCATACAAATAAGTAGTTAAAAAATCATACATTGTGATTTCTGGATGTTTTTTTAGATTATGTCTCTCACAGTGGACATGCACCTACGATGACAATTTCAGACCCCTCCATGATTTCTAAGTGGGAGAACATGCAAAATAGCAGGGTGTCTTTGCGTTATTTCGCAAACCATTTGAATTCGGACAAACACTTGTTTAATGTCCTGCTGGCTGAGTTTGAGACTAGCTCCATAAACATTGGTTTATATACACAGATTCCTGGACTAATAACTAGTGAGCTAAACGTTCTTATAACACAAATGACACCTCATTCTATGTAATGTAAACAATGAACTTGAACTAAAATTTTCAACAAATCGAGCCCCAGGCGGGAGCCGGCTGAGACAAGACCGAAGAGATCCTCTATAAAGGGCAAAACCCAAAGATCGTTAGGCTACTAAAAATAGTAATTAACTTCAGTGGTACATAATGTAGTATAACTAAAACCAGTTTAGATTCAGCAGGAGGCCATTAATGTGTAGTCTGAATTTGGTGAGACTACAGTGTGTAACAGTAAGTTATTAATGACAATATTTTTATGAAGCTTTTCGGATTTACAGTCAGTTTGTAGACGGTCTGTTTGGACTACCCTATGTCGCCTGCTCATATAGAGATACATTTATATTCTCGTTTTGAGGAAGACTAGGTTGTTGATGCTTGTCTAAGGAATAATGTGTTGTTTGTGTTACAAAAGCGTTTATGTCATGATTCCACTGTCATGTCATGTTTATTCTTGTCTTGCAGTGGAGTCATGGCATAGCCTTTGGGTTTTGTGTGAAAAAGACATGACTTTGTTTATATTCTTGTTTGGCATGGCATTCCCATTAGTGCTTAATCCCCAGCACCTGTTCCTTGTTAATTATCCTTTGTCTGTCTTCCCTTTAAAACACCCTCATGTTTATTGTGTTGTGTTTGTTCCTTGTAGCCTGTACTTTGTATAACCCATGCTGAGTGTGTTTTGCCAAGTCGTGTCCTGTATTACCTGTTTACCTTGTACCTGTTGGTCGAAGCTCCTGTCCAGTCTTAGTAAGTGTTTAAGTTTACTTAATATCAAGTGTTTTTTAGTTCAGTCTAGTGTCAGTTAGTTCTCGTCCTGTTTAGTATCCTGTTTTTTTTCCATACCCTATCGCGGGTCTTTGTTTTGTTTCTTGTTTAAATATTAAAGTCTTGTGTTGAACCTCACCACCATCTGCCTGAAATTGAGTTCTCCCTGTCAAACTGACCATGCTACATGCTATTAAATGCAGACATGCTATTAAATGATGATGGTGACTGCGAGATGCCAAAACAAATGTCTTTAATAGTACAAATGACTCTGAATATTCGAGAAGGAAGACCACCAACATCCCTTATTCGAGACTATAACTGTTCATACACAGGAGAACCTTTTCAAGGTCCTACATTTCATGTATATGCTCAACCCGCAGAATTATGTGTATGTTCCAAATCAGGCAGACATATAGTAAGAATTTCCGATTGTAGAAATACAATTACTCTTTCTCAATCAAATAACGGAAGTCATAATTACACCATACAATATCTCAACAAAACTACAGAGGGATTTGAATGTCCATTCTCACACTTAGATAGTGCACCAGGAATGGTGTGGGTTTGTGGTGAAACTGCATATTACCATTTAGATGCAGGAGAATGGAAAGGTTGTTGTTATGCTGCTATTTTGTCAACAGGTACTAGCATAATGGAAAAGGTGAAAAATTGAATTGACAAAAAAGGGAAACAAATCTGCCTAAGTATTATGCAGGCCACACGATTAGTGATCCATGGACTACTCCTTGGAAAAATGTGGGATGGTCCATAGTAGGGATGAATCACAAATTTCGAATATTCGTTTAGTTTTTTAATTATGGAATTTCGAATAGTGTGTGTGATCTTAAAAAAAACGCTGTGTTTTCAAGCGTAACGTGTTCATGTAACCAAAGGGTGGCGCTTGCAATAACATTAAACCTAAAGGCTGTCAATCAAGAGACAGTAGAGGAAAACATTTTCTCACAACAATTGTTAAAGAAGTTACGAACACTGTAGACCCGCATGGCATAAGGGATACGATAAATTGTGTCAAAAATGAGTTCTGTGTGGGGTCCTTTAATAAAATGAATGAGAATAAAGTGCAGTGCAAAGTCTGCAATGCAAAGCTGGCTTATCATGGATCAACAACTACGATGTACAATCATTTGAGGGCGAAGCACCCAGCAGGTCCATCCACAGGTCAGCAATCAGTTGATAGTTTTATGGTCAGAACAACCAATTTGGATGCCAGACGGGCGTAGCAAATAACGGCTCTAGGTACAAAGATGATAGCTAATGACATGCTTTGTCCGAGGAGAGGATTTTAAAAATCTTATGGAGTTTGTGCAGCCCGAGTTTACTGTTAGTCTAGAAAAACCATCACTGCCAGACTGGAGAAACTTTTTCATGACAATAGAAATAGAAGTCTTTTAAGCTATTAATTTATGAAATCCTTCCGGACTGTTATAAATGCCGTCATTTGGTTAATATGTTTTAACGCGTTTTAGGTCTGGTCTAAAATCTTTATGGCTTTATTATATTTTCCTTGATCAATCACACTGTTTTTAAGTTGGTATAAATGTACATGCTCATATTTTACAAGGGAATGTTCTAGCATTATGAGCGGTTGATGCTGATCGACATACTGTCAATAAGTGCCGTCATTCGGTTGTTAATACATTTAAGTTTCAGCGCGTTATCTTAATGTATAGCTTTATGTAAGATTGCCTATCCCATAATAAATAAAGCAGTGTGTTGTCACGGATTTGAAGCGTAAATGGTCTCTCTCTCTCTGTTTATGTTTATGTTTATGTAATTGTAATGCGTCCAT
This sequence comes from Triplophysa tibetana, assembly GCA_008369825.1. Taxonomy (NCBI): domain Eukaryota; kingdom Metazoa; phylum Chordata; class Actinopteri; order Cypriniformes; family Nemacheilidae; genus Triplophysa; species Triplophysa tibetana. The sequence goes on along the minus strand of CM017899.1, from coordinate 1,726,020 downwards.
GTGGGGGAGGGGTGCGAATTTCGAATAATCTTCGAATTGTTCTCATCGATCTTTGAATATTATTTTTGATTTAAATGCCCATCCCTAGTCCATAGCGGGTTATTTTACAGGAACAGGTACTACTGTTGCTCTGAAAAAAATCAATGGTCTGGCATGGCAAGTTCTTTCTCTGGAAAACGACACAGCACAAGCTTTAAATTTAATCTCTATCGAATTGAAGAAAATGAGAGTTGCCATTGTGCAACATAGACTTGCTTTGGATATATTAAAAGCAGAGAAAGGAGGAGTGTGCAAAATGCTAGGAGTATCTTGTTGTTTTTCAATTCCAGATTATGCAGATGATGTCACTGACGTTGTGAAGCACATGAGAGAATCAGTTCGTGAACCCAAAACGGTAGATGCAACATGGTTTCAATGGTTAGACAGCCTATCGGGAGGATGGGGATATTGGATAACCGGTACAGTAATTCCATTTGTTATAACCGTATTAGCCTTGTTACTATTGTTGCCATGCATGTTGCAGTGTGTGCTTGGATGTGTTAAAAGATCTGTTACTTCCTTAACAACCCAGGGACCTTATCAAATGATGTTAGCAAGGAGTACCGGACTATGCTGGTTAGACGCACACCTAAAGGTTATCATCCGAAAGATCAGAATCAAACTTGGGGATCCACATTTGATCGTAACAGCGATACGGACGAGGATGATAATGATTATGTTCACACGTATGAGTTAGAACCAGAACCAATACCGGTGATATAAGAACCAAGAAATGTTGATGAAAGTGACAATGAAACGGAAGGAGATAAGGGGTTTGACGATTCGGTAATTGAGATTGGCACGGTAGATGATGAAGAGTAGATATAATTATGTTTATGCTTTTGTTTTTATTGGGGATGATTTGGTTTGTTATGTTTTTATTACAAATCAGTCTGACTGATCTTTTATCCTGATTGATCTTTTATCTCATAGCCTCTTGCATACCAGAAAACCACACAAAAATACGCAAATGCAACTATCCTTTTATTAAAGATTTTGTAATTACACCTTTTTTCTTTAAAGGGACACAGGACTGCTTGTAAGACCGTTGGTCTGAAAGTGGCCATTGTGAGAATCTGGATTTCGACTGTGTCCTCGCTGTGTCTAATACAATAAACACCTATCATATTATTTGTTCCTTACTTTCCTGTTGTTTAACCTCATATAGCATATCTGATCATTCTCAGAAGGAGTAAGACTAAACAGAAGGTCTGGTGATTTTCCATGACCAATGTTACCTCCTGTTTCATGCATATAAATATTAGTCATTACTACAATAAACGTTGGACTACAGTTCTGTGTCTGTCATTCTTGGTCTCCTGGATCCAGAAACTCTGTGTGTTTCATCGACTAGACTCTTCAACCTTAGAATAATATTTAGACAAGGGGACAAGAGTCTAGTCGATGAAACGCAAAAGTTTTTGCGAGAGAACGCAAAAGTTTTGCGAGATAATGCAATGTTTCTTGGGGTAACGCGAAGATTTAGCGAGATAACGCAAAAGCTTTGAAAAAAATGTATCTTCCCTCTCATTTTTTCCACCACCATGTCCCTAAAGGGGCTCCGTAAGTCCCTGTATGGTCTGGGCTCAAATTAAAGTAATGAAATTATTAAAATTAAAATTAAATTAATTAACATTAAAATGAATGTTTTGACAACCACAATATACTTGTAATCCAAAGTTTATGTATGTTGTTTTAATGACATTCCTACATCCCAAACACAACTCCAACTAATGGAATTGGGTGTGATAGTGCATGCACATAATCAGACATTGACAATTGTCGATTGTATAAGGGCCCTGTAAAGGCTTGGGCCGGCCCTGCATATAGCTATGGTTCTTACAAAGGCACATTCTGTCAACTGGGCTAGTTGCAGAAGATGGTGCAGAAGATGGTGCAGATGAGCTTTTGCGACACCAGAGTCTGCAGACTAATTTCCGGGTGGTTAGAGAACACTTGAGTTGTTTAAACAAAGTTCTCAGTAATGCAAAAAGCATCTGTCATATCGCATATATATTACTTTCAACTTTGAGGTGGGAGGACTTAACACCACAAACTTCAAGTGGGAGGAGCTTATGCAGCAAGTGGGCTGGATTTTCATGCGGTGCTCAAGGAGAAGCGAAAAAGTCATCAAGTCTGCTGTAGTTCGTGAGTCTGCTATTTACCCTGTTACCTCTTTTGAAATATTGAACTGGACTGTTGCCTGTTGCTAGTTAAGATTATTTGAACTTGTTTATTTCATCACTCGTTGACTGATAGTTTGAACTTGTTTATTGAACTATTCATTGACTGATTGCTAAGTTGTTAGCGTTTTTGTTGCGTTGGTACTGAAGTGAAGTTGCCGTTAGCCGCTCGTTACGGCTTGACATTATAAGTTTGCACTTAAAAGCACCGGGCTAGTTGATCGCTGTTTGATCCGTGGCCCATTCAAGTCGTTTCAGACTTTGTTTTGCTAATCGAGAAGGCGTGTTCCAGCTGTATTCTGATCGCGCTAATCTCATCACATATTTAAGCAGTACCTCTGCGCTAGCGCGATAAGCGTCAGCGGTACCGTCAGCCCTCGTGTTCAGCCCCCTCGTGTGAATACCAACGAGTGTAAAGACCTGCGACTCTACCTGCGCGACTCCACCGAGCAAGGACACCGCAAGGCTCATAAGTATATTTAACATACCTTTGCTTTCATTAAATTGTTTACTAACATGTGTTTCGAGTTTATTTCTGTACTCCACCGTAGGCTGCGTTCTGACCCAAGACGCAAGGCACGATGCGCTCACTCTCACGTGCGTCCCATTCACATCTCCCCGTTTACACCTCTGTCTCTCTCTATGGGTCTCTGGAACTGCCAGTCAGCTGTGAACAAGACTGACTTCATCCATGCGTTTGCCAGCCAGTCTGACATTCACATTCTTGGTCTTACTGAGACATGGATTCGTCCTGAAGACTCTGCCACACTGCTGCTCTCTCCACAAACTACTCCTTCTCCCACTCTCCCCGCCAAACCGGAAGAGGAGGAGGCACAGGTTTGCTTATCAAAAATGACTGGAAATATTCCACACTATCTTCCCTATGCAACAACTATTAATTTGAATACCATGCTGTTAATATCACTTTTCCCATTCAACTCAGTGTTGTTGTAGTTTACCGCCCCCCAGGTCCTCTTCACAACTTCATTGAAGAGTTAGATGTGCTGCTCTCATCATTCCCAGAGGATGGCGGCCCTCTTGTTGTCTTTGGGGACTTCAACATCCACCTGGAGAAACCCTATGCTGCCGACTTCCACACCCTCACAGCCTCGTTCGACCTCACACGCCTCATCACAGCCGGTACTCATAGATCAGGATACCAGCTAGATCTCATCTACATCCGTAACTGCACCACAGATAACATTCAAGTCACACCTCTTCACATCTCGGACCACTTCTTCATCACTTTCAACATGCTCCTTCCTACATGCACTACACCAACACCACCACCCGTTTATTTTAGACGGAACCTTCGCTCTCTCTCCCCTAGCACACTCTCTGCTAAAGTGACATCCTCTCTTCCCTCCAACTTTGCATCTCTAGATGCTGACACTGCCACCGACACCTTATGCTCAACACTTACATCCTGTCTTGATAATCTCTGTCCTCTGTCCTCCAGACCAGCTCGTGCCACCCCCTCCTGCCCCTGGCTGTCTGACATCATCCGTGAACAACGTAGTACACTCAGGGCTGCTGAAAGGAAATGGCGCAGGACCAAGAATCCTGCTGACCTAGGGGACTACCAGTCATTACTCTCCTCTTTCTCTGCTAGTGTTACCACAGCTAAAATGTCTTTCTATACAACCAAGGTGAGCAATGCACCTAACACTCGGCAGCTTTTCAAGACATTTAACTCTCTTCTTTGCCCCCCTCCCACTTCATCTTTGACTGCCGAAGACTTGGCTGTGTTTTTCACTGAGAAAACATCATCAATCAGCAAACAATTCTCGGTACCTCAGACCTTGGTACACACTTCAACCATCGAACTCTCCTCTTTCACCCCACTGACGGACACTGAAGTAACCAGACTTCTCTCGAGCCACCCCACCACATGTCCCCTTGACCCAATACCCTCCGATCTCCTCCAGGCCATATCCAGCACACTCGCACCTGCACTCACACACATCATCAACACCTCCCTGCTCTCCGGCACTTTTCCATCCACATTCAAACAGGCCCAGGTCACGCCCCTCCTGAAGAAACCCACATTGGACCCCTCTACTCCCGACAGTTACAGACCTGTCTCTCTCCTACCATTCATTTCAAAAACACTGGAACGGGCAGTCTTCAACCAGGTGTCTTCCTACCTATCCCAGAACAAACTACTGGATGACAAACAGTCTGGCTTCAAAACAAACCACTCCACTGAGACTGCACTGCCATCGGTCACAGAAGCACTGCGGCTAGCCAAGGCGGAATCCAAATCCTCTGTCCTGATTCTGCTAGACTTATCTGCAGCGTTTGACACTGTCAATCACCAGATACTTCTAGCAACCCTGTCATCGTTAGGAATCTCAGGCTTTCCTCTCCGCTGGTTCAAATCCTACCTCTCCAACAGATCCTTCAAGGTGTCATGGAGGGGCTCGCTGTCCACTGCTCACCACTTGATCACTGGGGTCCCTCAGGGATCGGTACTTGGACCGCTGCTTTTTTCCATCTACATGACATCCTTGGGATCCATCATACAGGCTCATGGCTTCTCGTATCATTGTTATGCTGACGACACCCAGATCTACATCTCGTTTCGACCAGACGATGCCTCTGTAGGTGCTCGCATTACAGCTTGCCTCGAGGACATCGCCGCTTGGATGAAAGGGCATCACCTCCAGCTGAACCCTGCCAAGACTGAACTACTTGTGTTTCCGGCGCACCCTACGGTGCAACACGATCTCAACATCCATCTTGGCAAAACCACAATCACTCCTTCCAAAACAGCCAGGAACCTTGGAGTCATATTTGATGAACAGCTGTCCTTCAATGATCACATTGCAAGAGACTACACGGTCATGCCGATACGCCTTATTCAACATTAGAAAGGTTAGACCTTATCTCACGGAGCATGCAGCACAACTCCTTGTCCAGGCCCTGGTAATCTCAAGGTTGGACTACTGCAATGCTCTCCTTGCTGGTCTTCCTGCAAAGGCTATTCAATTCAATTCAATTCAAGTTTATTTATATAGCGCTTTTCACAATGTGTATTGTTTCAAAGCAGCTTTACAGGGCAAACAGGAAAAACAGAAAAGGTAAAACACAGCACAGTGCATTGTATTTATACAACGAGTAAGATCATACTAATAAATAATATATAATTTCTAAATAAATAAATAAATGCAGTCTCCCGGTGAGCAGGCCAACACTGCCCTGCTGTGGCGAGGAACCCAAACTCCAATGATTGATTAATGGAGAAAAAAACCTCGGGAGAAACCAGGCTCAACCGGGAGGGCCAGATCCCCTCTGACGTGTCATAGCTGCACTCAAACTGCTGACATGTGATTTAAGTTTAGCATTCAATACCAAATATTGTAACTTCAGCATTAATGAGACAAATAGTCCGTCTTTGCTCTTTGTTGGGGGTGTATTGGTCTGAGCTGGGATGGTCCGATGGTCATATTTCTCTTGGCTGGTGGTGGAATTGCCTTAGATGGGGCTGGGATGCTCAGTCAGTCTGCAGCTGTAGCTGGCGTTATCTCAAATTGGGGATGGGCATCTGTCGGTCGTCTGGACATGGTGGAACTTCTTCCTACCTCGGGATGGGCATCCCGAAGCAGAGGCGGAAAGAGAATAAAGAGAATAATTAGCGTAGCTGCTGTTCATTAACTATGCATTAAGTGAAAGCTTGGCTGAAAAGATGTGTCTTTAATCTAGATTTAAATTGGGAGAGTGTGTCTGACCCTCGAATAGTATCAGGAAGGCTATTCCAGAGTTTAGGTGCTACGTATGAGAAAGCTCGACCCCCTTTGGTGGATTTAGTTATTCTAGGTGTTGTCAAAAGTCCTAAGTTTTGAGATCTTAGAGAGCGTGTTGGGTTGTAACGTGATAAAAGCTCGGTTAAGCTATCAAACTGCTCCAGCTGGTCCAGAACGCAGTCTCGTCTTCCAACAGCCCAAAAGGGCTCATGTGACAACCCTTTTCATCTCTCTTCACTGGCTTCCCGTCGAAGCCCGCATCAGATTCAAGTCACTAATGCCTGCCTACAGGACTTTCACTGGATCTGCACCGGGTTACTTTCACACCCTCCTGCAACCCTACACCCCATCAAGATCCCTGCGTTCAGCAAACCAGCGGCATCTTGTATTGCCTTCCCATAAGGACAGTAAATCGCTTTCCCGCTCATTCCGCTTCACAACCAACTCCTTCCTGGTGGAACATTCTTCCTAACTCTGTCCGGTCAACCACATCTCTCACAACATTCAAAAGACTACTCAAAACCCAACTCTTCGGTGAATATCTGACAGACAAATAAATTATATAAAAAAAAAAAAACTCACTAACAGATTTATTTACAAAACAAGACAAAGAGGCAAAACAAAACCCACAATGGGGAAAACAAGACAGGATACTTTTAACAAAAACAAGAACACGGACTGGCTAAACTAAGAAAAACAAAGACTTGATACAAACACTGGGAACAAACACTAAACAACACTTACTTGACAATACAGGGTAACAGGAACTTTGAAGGACAAGGAACAACGTGCAGCATACAGCTCATATCAAACAATGAACGCGCACAGGACAATGAACACAAGGATGTTTTAAAGGGAACAACCTAAAGAGGGAACAGGTGCAGGGGATCAACACTCAAGGAAAGCTAATTAACACAAACTAGGAAACAGGAGGGTAGGAACGATGACGCAGACCAGAGAGAGATGAAATCGTCTCTCTCCCACATGAAACAGAGGATCCTGTATGATTCCACCTCTAGACCAAGAAATACCTGACAAGGTGAGGTGGAATCATGACAATTAATGCATTTTTTTCTCTATGCAATGTACACTGATGTCAGTGGATAGTCAGAGACTATAAGTTATTCCATCGAAGTATATTTAATTTAGGTATTATATTATTTTAAATATTGTTTTCAGGAGTGGGAGCCTAAAATTTTAATATACCTGAACAATTTGCAATAATACCAAAACGAGCGGAAAGAATGTATTTCTCAAAATATGTTAACGTCCATGCGTGTTGTGAAACGAAAATTGTTTATATTTATGGATTAAACTAAATCAGCAGTCTACCAGTGAATAACTGTGGCAAGGAACCAAAACTCCACTATAGATTATACCGGAGCTTTGACTGACTACCTCTGGTGTCCTCAGAGGGGACATGAAATGCAAAAACTGATATCAGCTTATAGGCCACTCACATACAGTGTAAGAATGTGACACATTATGATGGATGTGTGTGAGTTTGGTTCTGACAAGCCACTATATTGCAGCATAGACTGTTAACAGTGTCATCAGTGAGTTATATTAAAGATATGAGTCTTTAGTCTAGTTTAAACTGATTAAGTATGTCTGGATCCTGAACCTGGCTGGGAATTATTTGGATATTCTGGCTACTATTAACAGACCAGAGTTCTGCGACCGCAGTTGACCCCCCGATCTGCATCTTGCTCCGACCTTCGTTTTTACATAACTCGCCGACTCTGCCGTGCCGAAAGCTCAACGGCGCCATCTTGTGCACCCCTTGGGGGGATCCATGACCGGGTCTGTCGACAGGGGGTGACATACATATGTGTCTTCTGCATTCACGTTGCGTGCATTCGCATTTATACGCATTACGTCGGTCTGAGCGGCCACAGCGTCTCTTCTGATCCCATACGTTAGCAGCCCACCGGGAAAATTCCCTGAACCCCAGATGGCTAGTCCTCCCCTGCTTGTGAGGTGTGTGATGGTGAATCATAACTGCGAACACCTTATCAATGTTGAAATAGATTAGATTAGATTAGATTCAACTTTATTATCATTACACATATACAAGTACAGTGTAACGAAATGTAGTTTAGGTCTAACCAGAAGTGCAATTAGCAAGTGCAGATATACAGTGTAAATAAATACAGAATACAATAATAGGAAAATATTATACAATGGGCATGTACTATGAAAATACTTTACAGAAGGAATGTTCTATGACAATATGACAGTCGGTATGTACTATGAACAGTATATACAGAAGGCTATATACTGTGAACATTAATGTACAGGTGGTTATGAACAGATAACAATATAAACTATACAATAGTGCAAGTGACTTAAGTGTGCATTAATTATAGACATTAGCTTTTAAAGTTGCAGTGCAATAGATGAGTTAGTGCGGTTATTAAAGGTACGGTGCAGTGCAAGAGTTAATTCGGTTATTATGGTTACAGTGCAGTACATGAGTTAATGCGGTTATTAAGGTTACAGTGCAGTAGATGAGTTAATGCAGTTACTGAAGTTACAGTGCAGTAGATGAGTTAATATAGTTATTGAGGTTACAGTGCAGTAGATGAGTTAATGCAGTTACTGAAGTTGCGGTGCAGTAGATGAGTTAATGCAGTTATGAAAGTAGTCCATTAGTGCAAATGAGCATTCAGTATAATATTCCTGGTGTGCAAGTTAGCAGTATAGAGTGCAAATGATGCTATGTGTGTGTAAACAGTCCGTTAGAGCAGATAACATGAAGTACTGGTGTGTACAGTTCAGTCATGCATGGCAGCCCTGTAGTGCAATGTAAACAATGTAATAGCAGCATTAAAGTTAAGGTTATGAGGGTTAGTGGAATCAGTGGGGAGCAGAGTTCAATAATGAAACAGCTCTGGGAAAAAAGCTTTCTCCTAGTCTGCTGGTTCTTGTCCGGAGGGACCTGAAGCGCCTACCGGAAGGCAGGAGAGTAAACAGTCTATGTGCGGGGTGAGGGGAGTCCTTGAGAATGCTGCGATCTCGACGCAGAAAGCGTTTCTTCTGGATGTCCTCAATGGAAGAGAGTGTGGTCCCTGTGATGCGCTGGGCTGTTTTCACCACCCGCTGTAGTGCCTTGCGCTCAGCAAAAGAACATTTCCCGTACCAGACTGTGACACAGTTGGTCAGGATGCTCTCTATCGTGCAGCGATAGAAGTTCACCAGGATAGTTGAAGACAGTTGGTTCTTCTTCAGTGTCCTCAGAAAGAAGAGACGCTGGTGAGCCTTCTTGACCAGGCATGAGGTGTTGGTGGTCCAGGACAGGTCCTCCGAAATATGGGTCCCCAGGAACTTAAAACTGGAAACACGTTCAACAGCCGTCCTGTTAATGTGGAGGGGGTTGTGTGTGCCTCCTTTCGCCTCCTGAAGTCCACGATGATCTCCTTTGTCTTGGAAGTGTTAAAGAGCAGGTTGTTGTTTGAGCACCATGTGGCCAGGTGCCGTACCTCCTCCCTGTATGCAGTCTCATCGTTGTTGCTGATGAGACCAATCACTGTTGTATCGTCTGCAAACTTGATGAAGGAGTTAGTTCCATTCATAGGCCTGCAGTCGAGTGTGAAAAGGGAGTAGAGAAAGGGGCTCAGTACGCAGTCCTGTGGTACACCAGTGTTGAGGGTGATGGTGGTGGAGCAGATGTGGCCTAACCTAACAAGCTGAGGCCTGTTCGTCAGGAAATCCATAATCCAGTTGCAGGTTGAATTGTTAATGCCTAGGTTTCCAAGTTTGATGATTAGCTTGGAAGGGATGACGGTATTGAATGCTGAGCTGAAGTCTACAAACAGCATGCGTGCATAAGTGTCATTATTATCCAGATGTGTGAGCACGGAGTGCAGCGCCATGGACACTGCATCATCTGTGCTCCTATTGCTACGGTAGGCAAATTGGTATGGATCCAGTGTGGATGGTAAAGAGTCTTTTAGGTTTGACAGGACCAGCCTCTCAAAGCACTTCATAACAATGGTTGTGAGTGCTACAGGGCGGTAGACGTTCAGGCATGTCGGGCTGGAATGTTTTGGAATGGGCACAATGGAGGTGGATTTAAAACATGCTGGAACAACTGCTTGGGTGAGGGACAGGTTGAAGATATCCGTGAAGACCCCAGCGAGCTGCTCCGCACATACCCTGACTACGCGACCAGGGATGCCATCTGGGCCAGCAGCCTTGCGCGCGTTTATCCGGCTTAGTGCAGTGTAAACATCTGTGGAGTTTAATGTGATGATTTGGTGGTCAGTAGAAGGTGTGAGCCTGATGGCAGGTTCCTTATTGTCTCTCTCAAAGCGTGCATAAAAGTCATTAAGCTCGCTCAGGAAGGCGGCATCTGTGGCTATGCGGGTGGAGTGGTTGGGTGTGTAGTCACTAATGGCCTGGATGCCCTGCCACATGCGTCGAGGGTCAGAATTGGAAAAAAACTCCTCTAGCTTCACCTTGTAGCAATGCTTGGCCTTTTTGATGCCCCTCTTCAGATTTGCCCTGGAAGTACTATAGGCCTGTGCATCACCTGATCTGAAGGCGGTGTTGCGTGCTTTCAACAGGAGGCGCACTTCCTTGTTCATCCATGGCTTCTGATTGGGGTATATGGTGATCTGCCTTTGAGCTGTGACACTTTCAATGGTGGTATTGATGTAGTCCAATACAGAGGAGGTGTAGCTGTCTATGTCCGTGTGAGAGCCACTGGTGGCCTGAGAAGCAAACATATTCCAGTCTGTGTGTAGAAACCTTTCATGGAGTGTAAAGTCTGCCCCCGCAGGCCACACCTTGATGGTCTTCACTGATGGCTTCACACGATTAATGAGAGGTGAGTACTTGGGGGTGAGGAACAAAGAAAGGTCATCAGATTGACCCAGGTGGGGGAGGGGGGTCGCGGCGTAAGCTTCAGCCATGTTTGTATAGACATGATCCAAAGTTTTGTTTCCTCTTGTGTGGCAGGAAACATGCTGGTGAAATTTAGGGAGCACTGTCTTTAAGTTAGAGTGATTAAAATATCCCGCAACAATAAATGTAGCCTCCGGATGAGCAGTCTGTTGTTTACTGATGGCTGCATGAAGTTCTTTCATAGCAAGCTTGGCATCAGCATCCGGTGGAATATAAGCAGCCGTTATAATGGTGGAAGTGAATTCCCGTGGCAGATAAAACGGTCTACATTTAACCACGAGAAACTCAAGGTTAGCCGAGCAGTGTCTCCCGACAATAACAGAGTTTGTGCACCAAGCTTTATTGACATAAATGCACAGTCCACCTCCTCTTGTCTTACCGGATTCCTCCACCGTTCTATCCGCCCGGTGTGTGTTGTAGCCCGCTAACTCAATAGCGCTGTCCGGAATGCCGCTGTGTAGCCATGTTTCCGTGAAGATTATGACATTGCAGTTCAAAAGTCTTTTGTTGTTGATGATGCGGAGTCGAATCTCATCCATTTTGTTCACTAATGATCGTACATTAGCAAGGAAAATGCTGGGTAAAGAGAGCCGGTGTGGTGTTGGCTTTAGCTTAGCTCTTAGCCCTCCGCATTTCCCCCGCCTTTGTTTACGATCTCGACGGCGCCGGCGAGCACTTCCGCACGGCCGTGTGGGGTGCGTAACATCGGGTGTTTTGGCGATCTCAGGGAGGAGTCGAATGTTGCTGATATAACTTCCGGGAATGCGCAAACCAATATCCAAAAGCTCATGCCGGGTGTACGTTGTGCATGCACAACTGTTCTGAACGAACAGGCCCGAGATGAGCAAGAAAATCACTATATAATTGCTAAAACTGGAGAGACGCTGTTCACGCGCCGCCATCTTCGCCATACGCGGCAAATACCGCAGTCCTACCCCCTTTCCTTTATTATGCATAGGTGTAGCCAAAACGTCCGTTTCAGAAAGGAGGTTTAGTGAAAACTCTGACTATATCCACCCTGAAATGAGGGAAACTCTGGGTTTTCAGTTTAAGAATGTGTGGTATGTCAAACCCGAGAAAGCGCGGTTACTCAAGCCTGTTTCTAAAGGAGAGGTCACTTATACTCAGAATCAGTAACCATAGTAACTTACTCTGTGAACCTAACCTGGTCAGGAGCAGCTCCCTTCTATCACCTCCCCATTTTAAAGAGCAAGTGGTGTAACTCACTCATTCATTGATACAGTCATTCGTGACACACATCTAGGGATGGGTACAGAGAACCGGTATTTTTTTGGACCGGTACGTTATTGGAACAATACCAGAGTATCGATAAGCTTCTGGGGCCCGTTTCAGAAAGCAGGGTAAGTGCAAACTCAGAGTAAGTTAACCCCAGAAAACGGAATACTCAGGGTTTTTGGTTTCAGAACGTGCGGTATGTCAAACCCGCGACCGCGGGGTAAGTCAAGCCCATTTCAGAAATCGAGGTATCTTATACTCCGAGTGAGTAACCAGAGTAACATACTCCGTGAACCTAACCTGGTCGGGAGCAGGTTTTATTCCACAAACCCAGGGTTTGTTACAATCTCCGCCCCCTTTTCGAAGCGCGAGCTTCTAAAGGAAGCTGCATTAATTCGCAATAATTACATTTATGTCGGGAGAGAATTGTGAGGCCCCGTTTGGACGTTTTATCTTAACTTTTAAGGCCACTTTAAGTCGTATATTTAACATTTCCCAAACAGTCATCCTACTAGCAAGAGCATTTTATTTCTGTAAACTTTCCTGAAAGATGTTCTTGTATTTCATATTCAACTTCTGCCGCGATCTTTTTATTGCAGAAGGATTGCACCTACATGAGAGCGAGAGAGAGAGCGAGAGAGGGAGAGAGAGAGCGGGAGCGTTAAATATAATTCCCATTTTCACAGTTTCAACAAAAAAGATATAAAAGTGATTGACATATAAACTTGCGCATTAATAAGTGAATATTTTTTTTAGAAATATGTGCTCATATTCACCGTACACTTGAAACAGTACCTTCAATTGAACAGGTGCTTTTGTCACGTGCCGTTGCCATGGTGAATCGTGCTATCTTCACTCAATTGATGATGGCTTTTCATCGCCATGTTGCATCCGCATAACGTAGAGTGAACTTACTCAGGGTCGATTGAACTGACTCAAATCAGCTGGTCTGAAACTGAAAACTCAGAGTAGCGATTCTCTGAGTAAATCAACTCAGGGTTCAGATTTTAACTCAGTGTTGGTTGAACTTCCTTATTGAAACGGGCCCCTGGACAAATGATACTGTTATTGATACTTGTGTTGTTTTTATCTCCTTACACTTCTGCATTAATGCGAATTATAAGCTGCTGCTTGTCTGTCCCTAAATGATGTCATCGTGGCCGACGTTTGATCGACATACGCTGGGTATCTTTGCAAATGTGCAGTGAGTGTTTGTGTGCTGAGAGACAATCGGTCATCATGGCGGCAAGGTTGAAACGTTCGAAAGTTTGGACTCACATAACTAAGCGACAACAGTGTCAAATGTAAAATATGCAGTAGTGTTACAGGCAACAAAGGAGGCGACACCAGTAATGTTATAAAACACTTATAAATAAGACACACTATCATCGTTAAATAATGCCCTATATTTAATATGTCTCCCGGTTCCTGCTCTAACGTTAGCTGCAATTCCTCCTCAGCCTCAAGCGAAGGTAACATAGAAGTGGAAACACAGATGGCAGTAAAATCTTTGAGTTAACTAATTTTGTGTAGGTTTTGTTCAATATTGTTAATATTTTTCTTGAGTTAAATGAGCACAGCCTTTAACCCCAGTAACCGTCCTCCTTCGAGAGTGACATTATCAAACACTCTCATACCTTCTTTGTATGAAGTTGAAAGAAAAAAGATAATTGATGACCTTACTGATGTGTCCAAAGTATCGTTAACCAGTGATGGGTGGACAAGCATCACACAAGATCACTATGTAAACGTGACAGTTCGCTATGTTATGGAACCTTAACCTTATCAGCGTTCTTCAGTGAGTCCTCACGACGACGCTATTTTTAGGCCTAACATTTCTTCACGATGACAGCCTATTCGTTGCTTCTTAGGGAGGAAAACGGGAAAGTGTTAAAACAGTGCAAACACTACAATAAAACTTGGATGCAATCAAGGAAAGTGTATGCATCTTAATATGTAGCTACCAGTAAAAATTCACGTTTTATAGATTTCTTTCCTGTAGAGATATGCGTGATTCTTCTCATCAGATTCACAAGACTAGAAAATTACCGCCTTGTATAATGGTATAATGCCTACCAATCAGCGCGTTCCTCCAGGCATAATTTCAAAACGACCAATCAAGGTTTTTGCTGCCAAATACTTTGATTAAACACAATTGTTAAGTTTTGATGCCAAAATGTGGTATTTTAAATAAGGTTAAGTTATGGCAAATTAATATCTTTAATAATGACAACATTGGGGTTTACAGTACAGTTAAAACAGAAAACTCTCACCCCTCAAGTTGGGTGAGAGTTTTCTTCTTATATTTAGAAGTCATTCAAGAATTTGGTTTAAGAGAGAAAGTTATAGCAATTACTGTAGACAATGCTGCGAATATGGAAGTAGCACGACAGCTACAGATCAGAAAGCTTGGGTTCTTTGCACATACACTCTACCTTGCTGCACACAAGGTGTACAACATCCCAGCCATCTCCAAGTGGTCGGGAAGAATAAGAGATGCCATTGTATGGAGATTGTCTCTCATTGATCCAGGTTTCACTTACTGAAACCTGGATCAAACTAGAGGACACTGCCACACCGGCTGCCCTCTCTACTAATTACACTTTCTCCCACAGCCCACGCATATCAGGGAGGGGCGGAGGAACCGGTCTACTTATTCCTAACGACTGGAAATTTAAACAGCTGGCACCCTCATGCAACAACACCGCCTTTGAGTTTCATGCTGTCACTGTCATCCACCCTGTTGTAATGCATGTTGTAGTTCTCTATCGCCCCCCAGGGCACCTTGGACTCTTCTTGGAGGAATTGGATACACTTCTTTCATCATTCCCCAAGGATGGTGCTCCTCTGCTGGTACTTGGAGACTTCAACATCCACCTGGAAAAACCACAGGCTGTTGACTTCAACAACTTGACTGCATCGTTTGACCTAAAGCGAGTCCCCACTTCAGCAACCCAAAAATCTGGTAATCAACTTTATCTCATCTACACATGCTATTGCTTCACCCATCACTCCCAGGTCACCCCACTGCACACGTCGGATCATTTCCTCATCACTCTTGATCTCGACTTAACTTCTCCAGACACTACACATGCCTCCCCAGTGGTCACATTCCGACGCAACCTACGATCACTCTCTCCCTCCCGCCTATCCTCTGCAGTCTCTACTACTCTCCCACCCCCTAAACAGTTCTCTCTCCTTGATTCTAACACCGCCACCCACACCCTTTGCTCCACACTGACCTCCTGCTTAGACATCTTATGCCCTCTGAGATCTAGGCCATCTCGTGCATCTCCTTCTGCCCCCTGGTTATCTGATGTTCTCCGTGAGCATCGCGCCTCTCTTAGGTCTGCTGAGAGAAAGTGGCGCAAATCAAAAGAACCCACTGACCTCTCTCTCTACCAGTCTATTCTCTATTCCTTCTCTGCGGATGTCTCCTCTGCGAAAACCCAATACTACCACACTGAAATCAACAACTCTCCTGACCCTCGTACTCTCTTTAAAACCTTTTCTGCTTTCCTTAGCCCACCTACCCCCTCACCTCCATCAGACTTAACAGCTGACGATTTTGCATCGTTCTTTGTAAAGAAAACGAACACCATCAGCAATCAATTCTCTGCGCCACCACCTCTTGACCACAGTCAATCCCCAGACACATGTTTGTTCCCCTCTTTCTCTCTCCTATCTGAAGAGGACGTTTCCAAGGTCATTTCTTCTAACCACCAGACTACCTGCCCCCTAGATCCCATCCCCATTCATCTCCTCCAGGCCATCTCTCCATCAGTTGTACCCTCTCTGACTCACATTATCAACTTGTCCCTCACCACTGGCACATTTCCTACTCTCTTCAAAGAGGCCCGTATTACCCCACCACTAAAGAAGCCTACTCTTAATCCTGCACTGTTAGAAAACTACAGACCGGTATCCCTACTCCCCTTCGCTGCTAAAACTCTAGAACTTGTTGTATGTAACCAGCTCTCATCCTTCCTCACCCAGAACAACCTCCTGGACAGCAACCAGTCTGGGTTCAAGAGCGGTCATTCCACTGAGACTGTGCTGCTCTCTGTTATTGAAGCCCTGAGACTGGAAAGAGCTTCCTCTAACTCATCTGTTCTCATCCTACTGGATCTATCTGCCGCCTTTGACACTGTTTACCATCACATCCTCCTGTCCACTCTCAAGGCTATGGGGGTCTCCGGAATGGTGCTACAATGGTTCAGGTCTTACCTCTCAGGTAGGTCATTTAGAGTATCTTGGAGGGGTGAGGTGTCTGAGTCCCAACATCTCGACACAGGTGTGCCTCAGGACTCAGTGCTTGGTCCGTTGCTATTCTCTGTATACATGACATCCCTTGGCTCTGTCATTAGGAAACATGGCTTTTCCTATCACTGCTATGCGGATGATACACAACTCTACCTGTCTTTTCGCCCTGACGATCCGACTGTCTCTGCAAGCATCTCAGCTTGCCTAGCCGACATCTCACTCTGGATGAACGGCCATCACCTGCAGCTGAACCTTTCAAAAACAGAACTGCTTGTAATCCCGGCTGATATAAAGACTTATCACGACCTTTCCATTCAACTAGGCTCATCAACCATCACACCTTCCAGAAAGGCAAGAAACCTGGGTGTGGTGATCGATGATCAGCTCAACTTCACAGATCAAGTTGCCAGCACCGCCCGGTCCTGTAGATTAATCCTCTACAATATCAGGAAAATTAGACCCTTCCTATCAGAGCATGCTACGCAAGTCCTAGTACAGGCTCTGGTCTTGTCAAGACTGGACTACTGCAATGCAAAACTGGGAGGACTTCCAGCTTGCACAACCAAACCTCTACAGATGATCCAGAATGCTGCGGCAAGAGTTATCTTTAATGAACCGAAGAGAGCACACGTCACTCCTCTACTCATTAAGCTACATTGGCTCCCTATAGTCGCTCGCATTAAATTCAAGACTCTGCTCCTGGCCTACAAGACCACCACTTGTTTGGCACCACCTTATCTTCACTCACTAATGCAGACATATGTACCTGACAGACCCCTACGCTCTGCAAACGAACGGCGTCTTGTGGTGCCATCCCATAAAGGTAAAAAATCTCTCTCGCGCACCTTCTCCGGATCTGTTCCACCTATGTGGAATGATCTGCCTGCTGCTACAAGATCTGCAGATTCTGTAGCCATCTTTAAGAAACGCCTGAAAACACATCTCTTCCGCCATCATCTGACTGATCTGTTCTGACTCAAGTTTCTACTCTACTCTTTTCTTATCTACTCTAAAAAAAAAAAATGTATGAATGAATGATTCTGTATACTGTGTTAGGCTATATGAAACCAGTCTTCTTTTTGATTGCACTTATGCTTTAGTTGTACTTGTGCTGTCCTAATTGCTCCCATTACCTACCCCACTTGTAGGTCGCTTTGGATAAGAGCGTCTGCTAAATGACTAAATGTTAATGTAAATGGATAAAAAGGTCATCCATCGTGAAGAGCAACTTCAAGGAGAAGCAGAGTCTCTTGGGTAAGAAAGAAATCCATTAATTGTTTGTTTTCTTCATGCATTAGTTGCTATTAATGCATGCATGAACTGGTGTTTATTAATTCATATGAATAATTATGCCATTATGTTTCAGGCTTGCCAAGCCATTCCGTTGTCCTGGATGTCAAGACCTGTTGGAACTCCTTGTTCCTCATGGTTGAAAGATTTGTTGAACAAAACACTGCCATACAAGCTGCCTTCTTGGATGCACAAACTAAATGGCTCATTAATAGAGACATGTAATCCATTCAACTAGAAGATTAAAGGTTAATTACCTGTCTGATATAAATTGTTATGTAAAGTTGTATGTAATGATGAAGACAAATAATATAATGTGAATGTACAAAATATCAACATCATAATTTAATTAATTTCAGACTTGAAAAGGTTACGAGGATGACTTAAGCAAGGCTGAGGAGTTTGTCAGTGTGATGCGCATCCTGTACACATCTACACTGTGCGTGTCCAGTGCTAGGCATACTACATGTGGCCAAATTCTGCCTATCCTTGAAAAGCTGGAGGACCACTTTAGTATTAGTGAGGAAGATTTCTAGTTTGTGGCCACCATTAAAGATAAAGTGTGGAGTGATCTATCCAAAGGCAACCAGGTGCCAATAAAGACAACTCATCATAATGACAATTAATTTATTTAGATTAGATTAGATTAGATTCAACTTTATTGTCATTACACATATACAAGTACAGTGTAACGAAATGTAGTTTAGGTCTAACCAGAAGTGCAATTAGCAAGTGCAGATATACAGTGTGAATAAATACAGAATACAATATTAGGAAAATACTATACAAATGTTGTATGAAAATATGACAGTCGGTATGTACTATGAACAATATATACAGAAGGCTATATACTGTGAACATTAATGTACAGGTGGTTATGAACAGATAACAATATAGACAATACAATAGTGCAAGTGACTTGAGTGTGCAATAGTTACAGACATTAGCTATTAAAGTTACAGTGCAGTAGATGAGTTAATGCGGTTATTAAAGGTACAGTGCAGTACATGAGTTAATGCAGTTGTTGAAGTTATAGTGCAATACATGAGTAGATGCAGATAATACAGTTACAGTGTATTAGATGAGTTAGTGCAGTTATTGAAGTTACAGTGCAGTATATGCGTTAATGCGGTTATTAAGGTTACAGTGCAGTAGATGAGTTAATGCAGTTATTGAAGTTACAGTGCAATAGATGAGTAGATGCAGTTAGGTATGCAATAAATGCAATAGATGAGTTACAGTGCAGTAGATGAGTTAATTCAGTTATGGAAGTAGTTTATTAGTGCAAATGAGCATTCAGTGTAATATTCCTGGTGTGCAAGTGAGCAGTATAGAGTGGAAATGATGCTATGTGTGTGTAAACAGTCCGGTAGAGCAGATAACATGAAGTACTGGTGTGTACAGTTCAGTCATGGATGCAGCCCTGTTATGCAATGTAAACAATGTAGTAGCAGCATTAAAGTTAAAGTTATGAGGGTTAGTGGAATCAGTGGGGAGCAGAGTTCAATAATGAAACAGCTCTGGGAAAAAAGCTGTTTCCTAGTCTGCTGGTTCTTGTCCGGAGGCACCTGAAGCGCCTACCGGAAGGCAGGAGAGTAAACAGTCTATGAGCGGGGTGAGAGGAGTCCTTGAGAATGCTGCGAGCTCGACGCAGACAGCGTTTCCCCTGGATGTCCTCAATGGAAGGGAGTGTAGTCCCTGTGATGCGCTTGGCTGTTTTCACCACCCGCTGCAGTGCCTTGCGCTCAGCAACAGAACAGTTCCCGTACCAGACTGTGACACAGTTGGTCAGGATGCTCTCTATCGTGCAGCGATAGAAGTTCACCAGGATAGTTGAAGACAGTTGGTTCTTCTTCAGTGTCCTCAGAAAGAAGAGACGCTGGTGAGCCTTCTTGACCAGGCATGAGGTGTTGGTGGTCCAGGACAGGTCCTCCGAAATATGGGTCCCCAGGAACTTAAAACTGGAAACACGTTCAACAGCCATCCCGTTAATGTGGATGGGGTCGTGTGTGCCTCCTTTCGCCTTCCTGAAGTCCACGATGATCTCCTTTGTCTTGGAGGTGTTAAGGAGCAGGTTGTTGTCTGAGCACCATGTGGCCAGGTGCCGTACCTCCTCCCTGTAAGCAGTCTCATCGTTGTTGCTGATGAGACCAATCACTGTTGTATCGTCTGCGAACTTGATGAAGGAGTTAGATCCATTCACAGGCCTGCAGTCGAGTGTGAAAAGGGAGTAGAGAAAGGGGCTCAGTACGCAGCCCTGTGGTACACCAGTGTTGAGGGTGATGGTGGTGGAGCAGATGTGGCCTAACCTAACAAGCTGAGGCCTGTTCGTCAAGAAATCCATAATCCAGTTGCAGGTTGAGTTGTTAATGCCTAGGTTTCCAAGTTTGCTGATTAGCTTGGAAGGGATGACGGTATTGAATGCAGAGCTGAAGTCTACAAACAGCATGCGTGCATAAGTGTCCTTATTATCCAGATGTGTGAGCACGGAGTGCAGCGCCATTGACACTGCATCATCTACGCTCCTATTGCTGCGGTAGGCAAATTGGTATGGGTCCAGTGTGGATGGTAGAGAGTCTTTTAGGTGTGACAAGACCAGCCGCTCGAGTGAGCTGGCTGAGTGAGTAATACATTTAAATAAAACGCATACAGGATGAGAATGTGATGGAATTCCTTGAGAAGACCACTGCCGCGGACCCTCGATTCAAGGAAAAGGTGACCAAAAAAAGGTGACCAAGAGTGAAGTCTGGGATCGAGAAGTCAAGGCAGCAGTGAAGGAAGTATGTACTTTAAATACTAAATATTTTTTTTCAGAATATGAGACGTTTACAATGAGATGTTTTTTCTTTAATGTTGAATGAATGTTATACTCTCCACCCCATGTCGTCCAAATCGTGCCATAGATAGAAACAACATATCTTATTCCCATCATTAGACATTAGCTGTGTAGATTTCACCCGATTGGAGTATACACCAAAGTACCGCGAGAGCACAGTTCTGCGATCAGTACTGCTGTCTAATTCTCGAATCGTTCTGCGCGATACTTGATGTCATACTCCCTATGCCCTGCATAAATCTGACATGTTTGAAATAATACAAGTTTTTCCATAGCACAAATCTCTGAAGGCGCTCCTTTCCTGTCAATTGAATCGTGCTGGATGTTATGGTTACCGTCATAATTTATGGATATTTTTGTTTGATCTGACCTGCAATAACCTACTAAACACACTATGTATGGGCCTGACTCTTGATTTAAAAATAAAACTGAAATTAAAACAATATATCTGTGTGATATCTTACAGCTTTGAAAAAATGTCTTCCTACCCCTTTAAAAAAAACTTTATTTACCTCATGCATTGCATAGTGGGAAAACAAAACAGGAAATAACCTCTGGTTGTGGAAAAAGGTAAGCATGTGCTCTAAGATAAAACACTTAAGAAAAAGAGTAAAAGCATATGTGCTTTTATAACAAACAGGATAATTTACAGGATCTTTATTGATATACATATGTTAAAGATGCAAGACTTAATTAATATTGAGCACCAAAAATGTTGAGCTGTGTGAACACATGCGTTCCTAGTTTTGGCATCACTGGCTTTGATAAACAGAATGAAATTTCAATATTATATATATTAAAATTATAAATAGAGATCCAATGATCTGGATCACCAATTCATTGAATTCAGAAAATGGCAGATTCATTTAGACCCATTCTCTGAATTAAATCAATCAATTTATTAAAAAGATCCAACTCAAATGAATACAAATTTACTTGTCATAAGAAAAGTAGTGTTAACTAAAACTACAAGTCTCATGTTATAGTATTTTCACCCCAACTAAATGTTTTAAGACAGTTATTTATATTTTGCTGTAGTATGTCAGTGGGAAATATAAGTTTGTATTTCCCAACATTCCTTTTTGCCATTTTTGTAATAATCCAGGGTGATTTTTGTATTCACATGGAGTATACCCATTTTTATTACACTGACAACAATGGGTATACTCAACACAGAGATCTGGTCTCACACACACAACAGTAAAATACAAATCATTGTCTTAAAACAATTTGGGGTGAAAACACTATAAAGTATACATAAACTTTTGCAAGGTACTACTTATCCTAACAGTTGTCAGACTTAAAAATATTTTTTACCCTGAAAATAACCACAGTACATATAAACATGAACATAATTTTAGGATGTGTTACTTGCAGTAACGTGTTAGTAATACATTAGTACCACTGGCCCAGAGATTAGTTCAAAATCATTCTTGTTTTGATCAGATGCCAAGAAGACCAGCCTGTGAAATTGATGACATCATCAATGTCATCAGAGCTGCAAAGGAACGGATTGTTTTGGGATCAAATGTAACAGTTCCCTCAGAAAAGGTGTAGGTGGACTTAAGCAAACAACTTAACAATAAAGTTTCACCAAAAAACCTTTATACTATCGTCAAGACAAACAGGCACAATATATGGCAAATCCTTGAGCTATGCAAAAACACCACCAATGTCCAAAATAAACATCCAAACAGTCACAGCTCACCAGAAACCTCAGTTTTGGACTCCACAGTGTCAGACACAAATCAGCAATGTCAATGCTTTGACATTCAGTTTGAGATCAGTCTTTCTCATCAGAAATGGGTTGAAATCTGGCCTGAAAAAGTTGTTTACAAGGACAAATCACTTCGCACATGTCAAAGAGAATACACCATCCTGAAACCTGGTGCATGGACTCACACTCTGTATGAAGATACAGATATGGAAAAATACCAAGACATAGTGCAGTCTTCGATTCAGGAGAGCAAAAATTTACCCAAATGTTACATCTCACTATCTAGACATAATTGGGTACTACTCAGAGTGTGATGCACAGCTGTCTATGTGAGATGGTGGTCTAGTGGGTTAAACCACTGAACTGGTAATCAGAAGGTTGCTGGTTCGATCCCAGCAGCCACCATCAGTGTGTCCTTGAGCAAGACACTTTACTCCATGTTGCTTCAGGGGGATTGTCCCTGAAGTTGTAATAAGTGATTGTAATAAGTGCACTGTAAGTCGCTTTGGATAAAAGCGTCTGCCAAATGACTAAAAATAACCGCCAAAAACATGCCAGCAACCAACGAACCTGTTGTACTTCAATGCATGATCTGTAATGTTGATGACAGTCTCCACACTGGCAAAGCAAAACGCAAGTTATCAGGAGACCTGAGAAGACGCGTGTCGAAGGAACTCTGGGAAGGACGAAAACCAGCACATGTTTGGCGAGCAGCAGAGGCTTACAAAATGATGGATGTTGGTGACCCAGAGCCTAGACACTTACCAAATCTGGCAACTTTGAGAAAAGACAAACAAGAAATGGGTGACAAAGAGCTTGGAGATAAAGACCCAATCATGTCATTGCATCTACTTAAATACAGTGTCCCCCACAATGGAAGCATCCATGACATAGGCCTTGATAGGTTTTTTTGTCATTACTGGACTCCATCTCAGATGCAAGTTTATCAAATGAATTCCAAGCCCTCTGGTTCTTTTGTGATTTTTGATGCAACAGGTACAGTTGTGAAACGAGTGAAAAAACCTTGTGGCAATTCTGGGCATATCTTCCTGTACCAAGGAGTTTTGTGCTCACATGGAGATCACATTGCAGTAGTGCAGATGCTGTCAGAAAACCACACTATCCATTCCATTGCAAACTGGCTCACTGAATGGCACCGAGCATTTCTCCTTGGCTTTGCTTGGAGGATTGGTTAAGGCCTTCACTCCTTACTCAGACCTAAAAACATATGTCAATCAGTGCTTTAGAGTACTGACAAAAAAGTCCAAAGACTCACAGCTACCACCCTGCTTCATCCGAGTTGATGTTGCACACTCAACTCAACTCAACTCAACTTTATTTATATAGCGCTTTTTACAATTTTCATTGTTACAAAGCAGCTGTACATGAGACACATTGAATACAAGTAAAAAACTAAAGGCATATACCTGTAAAAACAAGAAAAAGGTGAAGACAACAAAGACAGACATACAAATGCTCCACACACACAATATGCAAACATACATACACACACACATTGACATAGACGCACACACACACAGTGAAAGCACACATTGGCGATAAAGGAGAAAGAACCACAGGTCAAATATTAAACGGACTATAAATTCTTATGTGCAATATTAATTATGTCTAATTTCTGAATTCTAAAGCAGCCCCCCCGGCCAGGCAGATAGTGCAAAACAATATGCAAACGGTGGTGAGGAACCCAAAACTCCCATCGAGAAAAAAAACCTCAGGAGAACCCAGGCCCAACCAGGGGATTCCAGTTCCCCTCTGGCAAAAGCTGCTGCCTCTGCACAAGCTCAACAGTGCTTGCACAACAAGGCTAAATAAAAATAAAAAATGATAGATTTAAGATTATCATTAACAATCTAATAACATTTGAAATGTTGTAGGAAAATCAAAGTTGTGGCGTCCTTTATCCAGCTCTATCCTCTTAGCTCTTGTCAGGTCACCGCTTCCCATTCTCAGCTCTGCCATCAGGTCTGGGCATGAACTGCATCCTGCGGTAACCTTGGAACAAAGAGACAAGACTGGCTGAGAGTAGAGTACTGTTCTGCACTCTTTGATGCAACAAGTCATTTGTTGTTGGATGTGTTCCTGGTTCCGGTTGATCTAAATAATGCAGCCTAAATCCTCTGAGGATTAATATCATGGAGGTGTAGTGTATGCAAGATTAAAAAGATGAGTCTTTAGTCTAGATTTAAACTGACAGAGTGTGTCTGCCTCCCGGACCGTGCAGGGAAGAATATTCCAAAGTTTAGGCGCTAGATAAGAAAAGGATCTACCACCTGCACTTGATTTTGAAATTCTAGGTATTACCAACTGACAGGACGCCTGAGAGCGTAATGTACGTTGAGGTCTGTAATACAATAGAAGTTCATTCAAATACTGCGGCGCTAGACCATGTAGGGCTTTATAGGTAATAAGCAAGATCTTAAAGTTAATGCGATGCTTTATAGGTAACCAGTGCAAGGTTGACAGAACCGGGGTTATATGCTCATACTTTTTTGTACGTGTAAGAACTCGAGCTGCCGCGTTTTGAACAAGTTGCAGTTTTTGTAATAGGCCTGCAGGGCATCCACCTAGAAGTGCATTACAGTAATCTAGTCTTGATGTCATGAATGCATGAATTGCATCAAGCTCATTAGCCGGTGGGAATGCCTAAGGCAAAAAGGAAACCGAGTTAGAGAATTCTATCTCCGTGCAATGGCACAACTTCTACAATCTGATTTACTGGAAGATGCAAGGGAGCTGATTTATTCAATTGCAGTGGTTGCCTACAGTGAATCAGAAGGGAATGATGGCAAAGGAATACCTGTTGTCTCAGAAACATGCAAAGCACAGCTGAAGAGACGAATTGCAGTGGGGGTCTTGCCCTGTGTCACTGAAGACGATCATTCCGTGGAGCCGACTGGAATTGACGAGACACTCCACACAGATCTGAAAATGTGGGTCACAGAAATCTGTGAGGAAGGTCAGATGAATGCAGCACACCATGGGGACAGAGACAATCTGCATTTCCTTCCAGAGCTTGTTCCAAATATTATAAGAATGGCATGCTACCTCCCTCTTTGGACAGCTGTGATGGTTCCACACTTCAAAAGTGTACACAACACGGCAAGCTCTGCAAATGTTGAGGCTGAATTTAAGAACATAAAACATGGCCTCTTTAAACATGAAAGCCTGCCAATTCGAATTGACCGTTTTGTCAAACGCCATCTGGAATTCCTTGAGGGCAACATGAGGATTTCTGCCGCGACAGTGAAAACAACGGAGCACACAGAGACAAATAATCGTAATACTGAGCCAGAAGCAGACCATAGTGAACGTGATACAGGGGTTGAGTCATCATCACTAGAAAAAGACCCCGTTGAAAATTGGAAAGGACTCAGCATTCCTCCCAAAAAGCGACTGTCCTACCTGAACCCTTGCTCTGAGTGGTTACATGCAGACACAAACCTAAAAAGAAAAAGGACCAAAATCAATGTCTTGAAAAATGGCAACTACTATGCTAAAACACCTATCAAAGTTGACAAAATGCTTGTGAGTGTAACTAACACCTGTGCCTTTGCTCTGCATTCTGTGACAGTGGATCATTTTGCCACTATCTCAAAAAAGAGCACAAAAACATTGAAATGTTTGATTTGGTGAAGAACATTGTCACAACAGGAGTTGGAAAAGATGCTTACACAAGGAGGGCCAAAATGCTGTTGGAAACATTTCAATATGTATACCTGAAGTCAGGTGTGAGGCAGGTTAACGGAGATTGCAATGTTGCTAGCATTGTTACATCAACAATGACACAAGTACCAAGTGCAACAATCACCACAGAATGCTCCTCTCCATACTGCACTGGAAATACGAAATCTTCAAGAGCAATTTCTCTGCTACCAGTCAACGTAGACATTCTGAAAAGTGGTGGAATGAAAAGACTCCAAGCAGCACTAGAAGATGGACTTCACCTGAACAGGTCCACGTGTCTGAAGGCACTGAAGTCACCACAAGAGTGCCCAGATAGCTGGAAAGTAAAAGATGATTCCTCAGATAAACTCCTCTGCAATGGCTCAGTCACACACGGATGCTTCACTGGTCAGCTACTGTGTATTGAAACAAGTGCGGATACCAACCATCCACTGTCTGAAATCCCTGTTAACATTGACATGGACAATCATTTGTTCACTCTGCGAGGTGTTGTTGCATTCACTCCAGGACCTACAAGAGCATCTCTTGGACATTACGTTGCTTACTGCAGAAGAACCTCGCTTGGCTGGGAGAAATATAATGATCTGTCTGAGCGTGTCACAACTGTCTCAGCTAAGACCAAAATTCAACCCCATTTCATATTGTTCACAAAGGAGGACTAAACTCTTTTGGTTATTCATTTAGTGGACTGGTCTCTGCGGAAAGTATTAGTAGTGCATTAAAACATGTCACTTACTGTCAAAATGACAATTTAAAAGGCTCCAAGTATTTAAACGGCAGTTAATTATTTGATTATTTTTTCTACTTTGGTTATCTGTTCATTTACACATTAAGATTACAGTTGATTTATGCCAATCAAAAGTTTCTACAGTTCTTTAAAATAAAGATTTTTCACGTTTGTATATGTTTCTTCTTTGCATGTGACAGCCACAATTGACATTCATAATACAGACAAAATAATTTTGTAAATTACTTGTGTGGAACACTTGTTTTGGGTTCCTGTCAACAAAAGTCGTATAGATTGTTATTTGTAAGATGATGACATCTTACTTTGTGCGAGTTTTACATGGAAAAAAATTGAACAAAGTCTGGTTAAACAAACTGAAAAGCAAACTAGCACACATGTTTTCAACTTGTACTGCTTAAACAAATATTTTAAACCAAATTGACCTTCAAAATTTACTGCTTCACTACTTAAACTTTCCCAAAGCTTCGTATCTTGCAAAATTGTTGTTTAATCATAATTATTGAATCATCTGAAATACACGTTTTATATGAAAACCTAATACAAACACTGTAATCATGCACTCGAGTAAAAGTTTGTTACAAGGCAAATTGTTTGTCATTCAACCGATTTCAAGTTGAGTTAGCCTATAAACTTTGAGTGTTATTTTTTTTTAATAGAACTGAAAAACACTGAAATAACAAATGACGAATAAGACTGCAAGCAAAAGAAAGAAGTAGCTAAATGACTCTCAGTACGAATTATGTGAACTTTCAAACAAGGAAAGCACGTTACCTTGGAAGTGATTGAATTGGAGTTTGAGGTCAATAAAAACATTCCACATGTAAAAAAATAAGACTGTCAGTAACGGAAACCAGCATCACGCAACACGAGCCGAACTAGACAGGTTAAATGGTGCCAGCTCGACGGAGAGCAAGAAGCTTTTTATAATAGCACCCAGGGCAGGCAGCGCAGACCGATGAGCTAGACATAAAAGTTCCGCTAAAAGTACGGTACCTCGGTGTAAAACGCTGAGCGCTCTACACAGTGCCGAGCGAATTCTAACATAGCTAAATTCTAAGGATCGGAAGAGATTATGATGTTTCTTTTTACGTTACAAATCGAGCACAATCAAACGCCACCTGTTAGGGGCGATTTAAACGACATGGGGTGGAAAGTGACGTCACTTGCTCAAAAATCTTCTTGTTATAGCCTATCTCGGGAAGGAAAGTAGTTACAGAGTTTGATTTAATGGCACAAACGAGCACAAATCGAGCACAAACGAACGGCACCAGTTTGACACGATTTGGACGACATAGGGTGGAGAGTGACGTCACTGCCGCAAATAATATGTCTTATTTCCAAGCCAGGGAAAAACATAAAGCGGTCATTTTAACGGCACAAACCGGCACAAATCGAGCACAAACGAACGCCACCTGTTAGTGGCGATTTAAACGACATGGGGTGGAAGTGACGTCACTGGCGAAGAATACTTCTTTTTGTAGCCTATCTCGGGTAGGAAAGTAGTTACAGTGTTTGTTTTAATGGCACAAACGAGCACAAATTGAGCACAAACGAACGGCACCAGTTTGACGCGATTTGGACGACATGGGGTGGAGAGTGACGTCACTGCCGCAAATAATATGTCTTATTTCCAAGCCAGGGAAAAACATACAGTGGTCATTTTAACGGCACAAACCGACACAAATCGAGCACAAACGAACGGCACCTGTTCGGGGCGATTTAAACGATAAGGGGTGGAAAGTGACGTCACTGGCCCAGAATACTTCTTGTTATATCTCGGTAAGGAAAGTTGTTACATTGTTTCTCTTAATGGCACAAACGGGCACAAACGAATGGCACCAATTTGATAAGAGTTGAACGACATGGGGTGGAAAGTGACGTCACACAGCCAAGAAAAAGAATGTTTAATATCTTGAACGCCAAACCAGCACAAACGCTCATTTTTGCGGCACAAATCAGCACAAACACAGCACAAACGAATGGTATAGTTTTGGTTACAATTTATTTATATGGGGTGCCAACTTCACGGAGGTTATAATAGGATATGCTCAACACTCCCACTCAAAGACATGTTTACTGCTATCTGTAGTGATAAACAACAAAAAAAATAACAATATTTAATTTTCAAAATTAAACATTTTACATATTGGCAGTTTTTCTACAAAAACAATAACTAAACTTTTCTGCCAATTTACGTTACTCTCCAAGAAATACCCCTTGAACTTGTCAAACTTAGCCTTTGTCACTGGCTTGGTAAAGACATCAGCTACCATGTCTGCAGTAGGACAGTACTCTATAGATATTACCCCTTCTGTGTGTGCTGACCGTACAAAGTGATACTTTATATTCACGTGTTTGCTTCTCTGTCTGCATACTGAGTTCTTTGATAAAGCTATTGCCCCCTGATTGTCCTCGTATATTTTGACTGGTACATGTGGGCTATTACTATCTATCCCATTAAGTAGTTGTACAAGGTACATACTCTCTTGAGTAGTGGCTGCTAATGCCATATACTCAGCTTCACAGGTTGATAGTGCCACCGTTGGCTGTTTCCTACTCTTCCACGATATAACTGGACCATTCTCAGTTAAGCTGAAACAGTATCCAGTTGTAGTCTTCCTGTCATTTATATCGGCTGCCCAATCAGCGTCACTGTACCCCTCAAGTTGTAAGCTTCTCTCACATTTTTGGAAATGTAATTCTTGATCCATAGTACCCTTTAAGTATCTCAACAGATGTTTAGCAGTAGCCCAATGCTGTTTCTTTGGTTCTGCTAGATGTTGTGATGGTTTGCTCACAATCCAGCTTAGATCAGGTCTAGTACATGTCATAATGTATATTAAGCTACCATCTATCTCTCTGTACCCTGTTGAATCAATAACCTCTCCCTCATTGTCAAAATTTAACTTTTACATTTACATTTAGTCATTTAGCAGACGCTTTTATCCAAAGCGACTTACAAGTGGGGTAGGTAATGGAAGCAATTAGGACAGCATAAGTACAACAAGAGCATAAGTGCAATCAAAAAGAAGAGGTTTCATATAGCCTAACACAGTATACAGAAACATTCATTCATACATTTTTTTGTTTTTTTTTTTAGAGTAGAGAAGAAACGAGTAGAGAAGAAAAGAGTAGAGAAGAAACTTGAGTCAGAACAGAACAGTAAGATGTTGGCGGAAGAGATGGGTTTTCAGGCGTTTCTTAAAGATGGCTACAGAATCTGCAGATCTTGTAGCAGCAGGCAGATCATTCCACATAGGTGGAACAGATCCGGAGAAGGTGCGCGAGAGAGATTTTCTACCTTTATGGGATGGCACCACAAGACGCCGTTCGTTTGCAGAGCGTAGGGATCTGGCGGGTACATATGTCTGCAGTAGTGAGTGAAGATAAGGTGGTGCCAAACCAATGGTGGTCTTGTAGGCCAGGAGCAGAGTCTTGAATTTGATGCGAGCGACTATAGGGAGCCAATGTAGCTTGATGAGTAGAGGAGTAACGTGTGCTCTCTTCGGTTCATTAAAGATGACTCTTGCCGCAGCATTCTGGATCATCTGTAGAGGTTTGGTTGTGCAAGCTGGAAGTCCTCCCAGTAGTGCATTGCAGTAGTCCAGTTTGGACAGGACTAGAGCCTGTACTAGGACTTGCGTAGCATGCTCTGATAGGAAGGGTCTAATTTTCCTGATATTGTAGAGGATGAATCTACAGGACCGGGCGGTGCTGGCAACTTGATCTGTGAAGTTGAGCTGATCATCGATCACCACACCCAGGTTTCTTGCCTTTCTGGAAGGTGTGATGGTTGATGAGCCCAGTTGAATGGAAAGGTTGTGATAAGTCTTTATATCAGCCGGGATTACAAGCAGTTCGGTTTTTGAAAGGTTCAACTGCAGGTGATGGCCGTTCATCCAGAGTGAGATGTCGGCTAGGCAAGCTGAGATGCGTGCTGAGACAGTCGGATCGTCAGGGCGAAAAGACAGGTAGAGTTGTGTATCATCCGCATAGCAGTGATAGGAAAAGCCATGTTTCCTAATGACAGAGCCAAGGGATGTCATGTATACAGAGAATAGCAACGGACCAAGCACTGAGCCCTGAGGCACACCTGTGTCGAGATGTTGGGACTCAGACACCTCACCCTTCCAAGATACTCTAAATGACCTACCTGAGAGGTAAGACCTGAGCCATTGTAGCACCATTCCGGAGACCCCCATAGCCTTGAGAGTGGACAGGAGGATGTGATGGTTAACAGTGTCAAAGGCGGCAGATAGATCCAGTAGGATGAGAACAGATGAGTTAGAGGAAGCTCTTTCCAGTCTCAGGGCTTCGATAACAGAGAGCAGCGCAGTCTCAGTGGAATGACCGCTCTTGAACCCAGACTGGTTGCTGTCCAGGAGGTTGTTCTACATTTACATTTAGTCATTTGGCAGACGCTTTTATCCAAAGCGACTTACAGTGCACTTATTACTGGGACAATCCCCCTGGAGCAACATGGAGTAAAGTGTCTTGCTCAAGGACACACTGGTGGTGGCTGCTGGGATCGAACCAGCAACCTTTGATTTACCAGTACAGTGGTTTAACCCACTAGACCACCATCTCCATGTCTGGATGAGGAAGGATGAGAGCTGGTTACAGACAACACGTTCTAGAGTTTTAGCAGCGAAGGGGAGTAGGGATACCGGTCTGTAGTTTTCTAACAGTGCAGGATTAAGAGTAGGCTTCTTTAGTAGTGGGGTAATACGGGCCTCTTTGAAGAGAGTAGGAAATGTGCCAGTGGTGAGGGACGAGTTGATAATGTGAGTCAGAGAGGGTACAACTGATGGAGAGATGGCCTGGAGGAGATGGGTGGGGATGGGATCTAGGGGGCAGGTAGTCGGGTGTAGTCGGAACTTTTGCTCACATGGGGTGGACCTTGGTTTGCATTCGGACATTCCAAATTTTTCCAACATCCTCTCTATGTGTCTCTTTTGAGTCATCTTGATCTCTCCTTCACTTTGTTTAAAGTCAATGCCCAAAAAATGTTTAAGTGGACCCTATCTTTCATCTTAAACCTTTTCTTCAACATTTCTTCTGCATTACTGAGTAAAGTGTTGTTACTCGCCGCTATGATTAAGTCGTCTACCCATACTAACAGAATCACTTTTTCTCTGTCAGATTCTCTGCTGTAGACACAATGATCAGCATAATTTGTACAAAACCATTTTCTATCAGGTGATCATGCAATAACATGTTTCAGTTATGCCCTGAATATTTTAAACCATACAGTGATTTATTGAGTTTACACACCAAGTGTTCTCCTGTTTTTGACTTGATCTCAAAACCTTCCGGCTGCTCCATATATAGCTCACAGTCCATAGGAGCATGGAGGTAAGCAGTTTTTACATTCATTTGATGTAGGGTAAGATCCTCTTGTACAGCCACCTGCATCAATGCTCTTACAGATGTCATGTTAGCTGTTGGTGAAAAAAGTCTCTTTATAGTCAATTCCTTTTACTTGACCCTACCCTTTCGCAACATATCTGGCTTTACAAGTCTCAGATCCATCTGGGCTCTCTTTTACAGTGTATACCCAACGACCTCCCACTGCTTGTTTACCTCTTGGCAGTGTAGTTAGATTGAAAGTCTCATTCTCTGTCAAAGAAGTCATTTCCTCTTTCATTGCGTCAACCCACATTTTTGATTTCTTAGTCAGTCTCCTCAACAATGGACTCTTCACTTTCCTTAGGCTCTGCCGGACCCTGGTTGATTACTTTTGGTAGTACATCTCCATAACTCTCAATGTCGTTCTCCACGTCATAATTTGTCTGAGTTTGGCTATCTGCGCTACCATTAGTAATGAATTTTACCAGCCTATGTTTTAGGACTTTTCCTGTCTCAGAATAATACACGTTATATGCTGGACTATATTTATCGTAGCCAACAAAAATTCCCTTTTTACACCTAGAATCTAGTTTCTTCTTCTCCTGCTGATACATGTAACACTCAGAACTAAATATCTTCATGTGTGATAGGTTAGGCGTCTATAACACGGTAAGGTGTCTGCTCTAGCCTCTTACTGTGGCACCTGTTACGGATTTGAGCTGCTGTCTGTACAGCATATGTCCATAATTGCTTTGAGAGGTTACTCTCCAAAAGCATACATCTTGATATCTCAAATAAGGTTCTCCAACCTCTTTCGGCAGTTCCGTTTTGATGAGGTGAGTAGGGTGCACTGGTCTCGTGCCTTATCCCATTACTCCCAAGTAAAGACCGGAATTCCTGTCCCATAAACTCCGTTATCGGACCTTACACACTTTATTTTTCCATATGGAGCTAGGTCTGCTATGAATTTTTCTGTAGCTTTTGTTGTGTCACTCTTTGCTTTGATAAAATATGGAAAAATCATCCCACTGTAATCATCAGTAAATGCTATCGCATACCTGTACCCATCTTTATCTGCTGGTTCAATAGGACAGCATAGATCTGTATGCACTAGCTCTAATACAGTTGAAGCTTTAGCGTCTGCTTGTCTATTTCTGCTTTGCGTGAACTTGCCCTGTGTGCATATTTCACAGTTTTGATTAGACTTATCATGTTTCCCTTTTATAGACATTCCTTCGACTACTTTCTCTAATTTGACAACATCATCAAAATTACAATGACCAAGTATTTTGTGCCAGGTTTGAATGTCATATGACAACCATACACTTCATCAACATTTTCATCATCTACTGTGTTAAGGTAATACAGCCTACCATACACGTCCATTTTGAACTTTGTGCCATCCTCGTTTAATAGCCAGTTATCACCGTCCTTGAAGTGTACCTCGGCTCCGTTAGCTGACTGCAGCTTTAACTGAAAAAATGTTCTGTGGAAATGATGGAATGTAAAGTGCTTGCTTGAGTCTCGTTCTCACTCGTCGTCCCTTGCTGTCCAGCAAGTAGACTTCAGCATCTCCTTTCATCTTTGCTTTTCCACTCGTCTTGGTCCCTTCGGCAAGCTCGATCATGTGATCCTCGGGTTTGAAGCTCTTATCCACAGTTTTAAACTTTGTGGCGTCGTTGAACATGTGCGTTGTTCCGCCGCAGTCGACCATTAGACCCTTCTTGTCTCTTCTTTGTGTAGGACAGTCACTCGCGTTGAAGAAGCAGAAAGGTGTAGACTCTGTCACCGTCTCTTTCTTTACATCAGCTTTCTTTACATGGTCACGGTTTCGTCCTCGACCACGTGCCCTTCCTCGTTGTGGCGTGTCCCATTTTCGTTCTTCTCTTCTTGCCTGGGATTCGTCAGGACATGTTCTGGCCATGTGTCCCAGTTTACCGCACGTGTAACACTCGACAACCGCCATGTTGATTTTCTTTCCTCTTCCTCGAGACCACGTTGCTATGCTAGTTTTCATCACGTTGTCTTCTCCTACATTCACGTCACTCTTCCCATATTTTTCAGAACTCTCATAACTTCGCAGTTTTGTTTTAAACTCACCGAACGTTACAATGTCATTTGTTTGGGTGATGTGCACGACGAATGGCTTATATGAATCAGGTAGCCCCTTTACTACCATAGCTATCTGTAGCCCATCGCTAATATGCTTGTCCGCTCTTCTCAATGACGTAAATATAGTCTCTGCTCGAATAATATAGTCTGTGATCGTTTCGTTGCTAGCCTTGTGCAGTGAGGAAAGTTCACAATATAAACTCACAATGCGTGGTTTGTCCTTTCCAGCGTAGTGTTCGCGAAGAATCTGCAGTGCCCTTCTTCCATCACGTTTGGCGTCCCTCATTACCAACGATAAACTCTTGTTATCCAGACATTGCACTAACTCTGCATAAGCCTCTCGGTTCTTAGACTCATCTTCCGCGAGAGCTGCTTCGTCTTCCTCGTCTATATGTGGGTCCTCCAGGATAACTTCTCTGAGGCCTCTCAACTCTATGTGCGCGAGGAATCTTGTTTCCCAGAGTTCGTAATTTTTCTCGTCGCCGTCGAATAAAAGTCTAAACCATCTTTGGCCCGCATGACTGGGCCCATAACCTGTAGCATTTGTCATTTCCACAGCAGTCTATCGTGTTAGCAGTCACCAGAATGGTTAGCTATCACTAGCTAATGGCTTATATTCACGGGAGAAAAGTAAGACAGACATCCACTCTCTTTGGATTCAGGATACGAACTCCAGTTACGCTTTTATTCTGCGCATGCTCACAATTAACATTCTTGTGCGCGCAGGCACATGACATCACAGACACATGATATGGCTTTGCTACTCATATAATAGGATATGCTCAACACTCTGGACTAGAGCAACTCTTTGCAGAAGAGGACAGAGAACTGAAGACACACCTCATTCAACGACAACACACTATAGCGACAATACACGAGAAGATGAAGAATGAAGTGTCAGTTTGAAAAGCACTGCCTCCCATCCCCACATCCGAAGACCCTATCCTCTGGTGGTGGGATAAGAAAGACACTTTACCTTTTCTCTCACAGCTCTCCACCATCTACCTGTGTGTTCAGGTTCCCTCAACTCCGTGTGAAAGAGTGTTCTCCAGAGCAGGGGACACTCTCTAAGGAGAGATGGCGTCTGCTCCATGAGAATGTCAATATGTGGATTTTCTTAAATAAAAACTGCTAGAGATGCCTGAATTCTCTCTATTACATGATGTTGTGCTTTTATGCACATTCTGTTCAAATATGTTGTGCTGTTTTATGCTGAGGAAATCTTTCAAAAATGGGCTTAATGATGTTTTTTGGTTTGCCTTGAGGCATTTGTGAACTGCAGTACTAAAGGTCATCAGCAATAAAATAACTCCCAACATCTTTTCACATCATGTCTTTTTGCACCAAATTACAGCGAGTAGTATCGATAACAGTATGGATAAAACCTAAACGATACCCATCCCTCCACACATCTTGATCACAAAGAGACCATCAGTGACTCATGTCATATGTGCTTTTATAGAGGATCCTGTATGCAAAGAGACTGCATTCATTCATATGGATGTTCTTTGATTTCAGGAGAGGAATTTAGGACCCGAAGGAATTTCTCTTTTACCCGTGCATTTATATTAAAACTATCTCATCCTTCCATCAATAACATCAGCCCTCATGGCCGTGTATTATTACATTAGAGCAGATTCTTTCCCTTAGGCTACATGTTCTCACAAATGGTAGTTTTTTATGGAGGATAATAAATGACTTAATAAAGTGCATGAATAAGAAATGAATAAATACAGACAAATGAAGTGATGAAGGTAATAATTAATTTAGACGTGCAGCCATTCCTACCCAAAACTGCTCTGAGCAGGGTTCAAACCGATGATCAGTC
This sequence comes from Triplophysa tibetana, assembly GCA_008369825.1. Taxonomy (NCBI): domain Eukaryota; kingdom Metazoa; phylum Chordata; class Actinopteri; order Cypriniformes; family Nemacheilidae; genus Triplophysa; species Triplophysa tibetana. The sequence continues at coordinate 1,690,060 of CM017899.1, read as the reverse complement.
TGACTTTGACACAAGAGTCTGACACACTAGCAATTGTCTCACAAGCCTCACTAGAGTACTAATGACGAGTGATTTATTTCTGTTGTTTCTTTTTTACGCAGAATTCATTTTTATTTTAGCAAGTGCAAAGGACATTGAAGAGGCTTGAGTGGACCTGATCAAACATTTACAGCCGCTTTCAGTGTTGGAGAATGAGGGCTTCAGGGCGTTTGTAAAGATCCAGCATGAAGTAAAGTATTTCCTGCAATGCATGACTGAAATGTTTTTATGTAAAATGTGAGATATTGTGATTTGAATTCTTTTATCAGGCCTATCTTAATTTTCCCTGCAAAAATAGCCCATATAATTTACAATGAAGAGCAAGGAAGTTACAAAACCAGTCTCAAGCAGTTGTCAGAAATATAGTCTGTTTTAAGCTAAAAAGAATCTGATTGTCAATTAAACAAATGCTTCAACAAACACTCGGACCTTCGGCAACGTCAAGACACTATAAAACACAGAGCATGGTTTCTTTCAGGGCATATTTTTATTTTATTCCTGAAAGAAGTGCAATAATTGTGGTTAAATGGGTAAAATGTATTAGAATGAAACATGTCGTTTAAAAAAAATTAAATATGGAAACTGTGAAAAAAGAGGTCAAACTTTTTTCAAATGAATATTAATAACAACTTTTGTTAGCAAAGCATTTTATTCCGAAATGTATATTTTTAATCACCCTATTAAAGAAATATTTGGGACAATATAAAAAGAGTAAATAATAAAAAGCTGGAATTTTGTTAAACTTATTTGATAATAGAAATTGTATTTGTTCATATGACGGATTGAAAATTGTGATTTTTTTTCCCCTTTCTTTGTTGTTTGGTTTGTTGGATTATCTTTGATAATTTTTTCCTGTCTTAGCCCCTCTTAAAATTGATGCCTTTGAATGTAAACTGTATACCATCTTGTTTGAAATGTTTTTTGTTTTCACAGTTTTTACATGAATGTGGTTATGAGGACAATATAATTCACACAGGTGTTTTTTTTCCACATGTAAATCACATAAACTACTTCAGTTAATGACTTATTTATGGAACCGTTAAGAAAAAATATATCAGCTCACATTCTCGCCGACTTGTCGTCAGTAAGTCGTTTCCCATCGTAATTTTCATCAACGCTGTCAGGGGGAAACAACTGCGCCCCCAGTGGATTTCGGCCAGGCCGCTGCGATAGATTTTTGGCCCACGTCAGCATGACATCACAGCATTCCCATCTCAAACAAGAGGCTGGTTTGTATGGAGGACCAGGAGAGTCTTGTGTAAAGTAATAAAGCATTTCATTGTTTAATAACTGATTCTTCTATAAAAATAGGCATTAATCCATTTGTTTTTAACTTCATTTTTTAATTCAAATATAAATAGGCGAAATGATAAAGCCATTTATTATATATTGTTTTAATGGGCAATAAAAAGCGTGATTGTAAAAATAATTAATAAATGAAATATTAATCCATCAAAAAATACTTCAAATTAAAAAGGGACTTTTAAAAATCAAGGTAAAACACGAAATAAATACATCATTTTAAAGCGCATTAATGAATTCCTTTATAAACAGGGGAATTTCAAAATCTATTTGAAAATGCGATTTAAAAAGAGGAATAAATAATTGGATTTACAAATTAAACTAGAAATAAAAGTTTTAAACAGCCATTTAAAAGACTATATCTTTTACCAATTGCATTTCCATTTCCCGCCTGACTTTCCTTTTCCGATTTGCTATTCGATTAGCTTAGTCATTTAGCTTTTCCTTTAAGCCTCTCTATTTACCCTTTCCCTGACACTCTGGGGCCTTGCATTGCTAAAACGAGGTTAAACAATGCAAATGAGCTATGGAGAGAGACATGTTACAAGCTCTCTGATTGGCTAGTTCGTTTTACGTCATGTTCAGAGGTATGTCAGATGAGCAATGGAGAAGAGAGGATAGTCTGTTGTTCACTACATGTGTACCCAGTTCAATTCAATTCAAGTTTATTTATATAGCGCTTTTCACAATGTGTATTGTTCCAAAGCAGCTTTACAGGGGCAAATAGGCAAAACAGAAAAAGTAAAACACAGCACAGTGCATGGTATTTATACAACGAGCAAGATCATTCCAATAAATAATATCTAAATTCTAAATAAATAAATAAACACAGACTCCCGGTGAGCAGGCAAACACTGCCCTGCTGTGGCGAGGAACCCAAACTCCCATGATTGAACCAGGCTCAGCCGGGGGGGCCAGATCCCCTCTGACGTGTCATTGCTGCACTCAGTGACTCCGACCAAAAGCCATCGAGCAAATATCCACGAGGAAGAAGGAGAGCTCACCATCCGCAACCCAGAAAGTCCCACTCGTCGAAAACCGTGCAGGTTCAACCCGGTCCCACCCCATGATCGACACCAGAAAACAGAGGAACCAAATGTTGTAACTTCAGCATTAATAAGACAAGTAGTCCATCTTTGCTCTTGGTTGGGGGTGTATCGGTCTGAGCTGGGATTGTCCGATGGTCATATTTCTCTTGGTTGGTGGTGGAATTGCCTTAGATGGAACTGGGATGGTCAGTCAGTCTGCAGCTGTAGCTGGCGTAATCTCAAGTTGGGGATGGGCATATGTCGGTCTTCTGGACATGGTGGAACTTCTTCCTAGCTCGGGATGGGCATCCCTAGGCAGAGGCGGAAAGAGAATAAAGAGAATAATTAGCGTAGCTGCTGTTCATTAACTATGCATTAAGTGAAAGCTTGGCTGAAAAGATGTGTCTATAATCTAGATTTAAATTGGGAGAGTGTGTCTGACCCTCGAATAGTATCAGGAAGGCTATTCCAGAGTTTAGGTGCTACGTATGAGAAAGCTCGACCCCCTTTGGTGGATTTAGTTATTCTAGGTGTTGTCAAAAGTCCTGAGTTTTGAGATCTAAGAGAGCGTGTTGGTTTGTAACGTGATAAAAGCTCAGTTAAGTAAGTAGGGGCTAACCCGTCTTAAGGCTTTGTTAGTAATTAAAATAATTTTAAAATCAATACGATACTTAATGGGTTGCCAGTGAAGCGATGATAAATCTGGTGTTATGTGAAAGTATTTTCTTGACCTAGTAAGAACTCTGGTAGCTGCATTCTGAACTAACTGTAGTTTGTTTATTGATGATACAGGACAACCACTAAGTAGAGCATTCTAATAGTCAAGTCGTGAGGTCACAAATGCATGAATAAGCTTTTCTGCGTCAGCAACACATAAAATATTTTATAATTTGGCAACATTCCTAAGGTGGAAGAAGGCTGTTTTTTTGTGATATTTGAGATGTGATTTTTAAATGACAGGTTGCCGTCTAATATAACGCCTAGGTCTTTAACTGTATTTGTTGGAGTAACAGTGCAGTTTGAATTTGCAGGTTGTAGTCGGAGATATTCTGTTTACGTGTTTTTGGTGCTATAAGTAATATTTCTGTTTTGCTAGAGATTAAAAGGAGGAAATTACTAGTCATCCAATGTTTTATGTCTGTTTGGATAGTTTGAAGGAATCATCTGGTCTTGATGAGATATATAGCCGAGTATCATCTGCATAACAGTTGAAGCTAATTCCATGTTTTCTAATAATGTTGCCAAGGGGCAGCATGTATATGGAGAAAAGCAAGGGTCCTAAAACCGATCCCTGAGGTAATCCATAATTTACTTGCGTGAGATTTGACGATTTCCCATTTAAATGGACATACTGATATCTGTCTGTTAAGTAAGATTTGTGAACCATTGTAGTGCCTGTCCCTGAATACCGATATAATTGTGTAAACGATCTAATAGTATTTTATGGTCTACAGTATCGAAAGCAGCACTAAGGTCAAGCAGGACTAAGAGTGAGATGTTACCTTTATCTGATGCAATAAGAAGGTAATTTGTAATTCTAACGAGCGCAGTTTCAGTGCTATGATACGGTCTGAAGCCAGACTGAAACTTTTCGTGCATGTCATTATTTTGTAGGAAGGTACACACTTGAGTTGAAACTACTTTTTCTAGTATTTTAGACACATACGGGAGATTTGAAATCGGTCTATAGCTTCCAAGTTCTTTGGGGTCTAAGTTTGGCTTTTTGATAAGAGGCTTAATTACAGCCAGCTTAAAGGGTCCTGGGACATGTCCTAGATTAATTGACGAGTTGATTATGTTACAAATGGGCTCAATTGCAGCAGGTAGTAACTTTTAGTAGGTAGTCTTTTAATAAAGTAGTCGGAATGGGGTCTAATAAGCATGTTGTCGGTTTGGATGTTGCAATAATTTTAATTAAATCTTCCTGATTTATAGGAGAAAAACACTGTAGCTTTTCTTTTTGGGTGACGGTTGATACTAATTCTTCCGACACACTTGGCGGTTTGGTTTTAGCCATGTTGTCTCGTAATTTTTCGATTTTCTCAGTAAAATATTTCATGAATTCATTGCTACCAAGGTGCGGCGGAATACCCAGGTCAGGTGGAGTCTGTTTGATTGTTAGTTTAGCAATTGTACTAAATAAAAACCTTGGATTGTTACCCAGCGCGTTATCAGAGCTTCCACATTCTCTAACAGAAATCATAGAAAAGGAAACTTATTGTTAGAACAGGTTAGAACATTCATACTGCACGTGGAAGCAGCAGTGCTGCAGTCATTTTGGCGCCGAGTCTATTTATGATCAGAAGAAGAAATCAGAAAGAGCTTTATTGCCAAGTATGTTTGCACATACAAGGAATTTGTTTTGGTGACAGGAGGATCCAGTACACAGAATCAGCAGCAACACAGAGACCATCAAACAATACAAAAACAGTTACACAGATGATGCGATGCTTACGCACAGTTAACGTGACATAAGTTACGGTGCTTATGGCCAAAATGCTTATATATTCACGCGAAATGTAACAGTTTTACCATTAAAGCATGTAAATTATGTCAGCTGTGTTTTAATCCGCCAATATTGACTTTTTTGTGAAACCGCAAACACACACCATGGTGTGTGTAATACGATTCAAGTATGGAAGGAAGGAGTCGGGAACCGGAAGACATTCAAAACATTTAATCAAATAATAACAGAACATAAACAGCCGACGGCCCCTCACGGACGACCGCCGGCGAAACAACATAAACAGATAAATTATATGCTCCCAATCTCCTACGTGATGCGAGGCCGGTGCGCGCACCACTTGCGCTAATTAACAATTACTTACCGGCCTCGAACCACGGTCTCGCCTCGCAAGAGAGAGGGGAGAGAGGAAAAAAAAAATTATAGTCTGGTTCCCTGACATGCTGCCGCTCGTTCCTCAACCAGCCGAGAGGCTCTTCCTCGCGGTGCTATGCGGTGGTGCTGGACGTTCGGTGGACGGCCCGATCCTCCTCCGCCTCCTGGCGGTTGGCGATGGCTCCTCCGTGTGAGGGCACCGGGGTAGCGAGTCAGTCCGCCGTTTCCTGCTCCTCACCATCATGGCTGTTGGCAGCAGGATTCCGGCTCACGGCCAACGGTGCTGACTCCTCCGCTCCCTCTTGGACGGCCGCCATCCCACCTCGGCCCAGGAGCACGGCAGCGAGCTCTCCGTTCCACCCGAATCCTCGCTCCAGAACCACCGCCTCGGGCAGCCACTGGCGGACGCCCTTCGTCCGCGCTGCCCGAACTCCTCAGCACCGCGATGCCCCTCAGCAGCGAGGGCTCTCCGACAGCATGTCTCTCCTTCCTCCCGGGTTTCGGCACCAATGTAATACGATTCAAGTATGGAAGGAAGGAGTCGGGAACCGGAAGACATTCAAAACATTTAATCAAATAATAACAGAACATAAACAGCCGACGGCCCCTCACGGACGACCGCCGGCGAAACAACATAAACATAAATAGACAGCCGGCCGCCCCTCACGGACGACGGCCGGCAAATAAAACATAAATACATATACACACAAGCTCGGGCCCGGTCCTCTCTCCTCGACGGTCCGGTCGCTTGTTCCTTTTATATGCTCCCAATCTCCTACGTGATGCGAGGCTGGTGCGCGCACCACTGGCGCTAATTAACAATTACTTACCGGCCTCGAACCACGGTCTCGCCTCGCATACTCCACTACAGTGTGTCTTATACATGCATATAGTAAATGTTACTGTGTATTGTCTATGAGGACAGGGCTAATAATTGACCCTTGAAATTTTCTCCAAGAGCACCGCACCACATACATTTAGTCATGTTTTACATTTAGTCATTTAGCAGACGCTTTTATCCAAAGCGACTTACAAGTGGGTTAGGTAATGGAAGCAATTAGGACAGCATAAGTACAACAAGAGCATAAGTGCAATCAAAAAGAAGACTGGTTTCATATAGCCTAACACAGTATACAGAAACATTCACTCATACATTTTTTTTTTTTTTTTTGAGTAGAGAAGAAACGAGTAGAGAAGAAAAGAGTAGAGAAGAAACTTGAGTCAGAACAGAACAGTAAGATGTTGGCGGAAGAGATGGGTTTTCAGGCGATTCTTAAAGATGGCTACAGAATCTGCAGATCTTGTAGCAGCAGGCAGATCATTCCACATAGGTGGAACAGATCCGGAGAAGGTGCGCGAGAGAGATTTTCTACCTTTATGGGATGGCACCACAAGACGCCGTTCGTTTGCAGAGCGTAGGGATCTGGCGGGTACATATGTCTGCAGTAGTGAGTGAAGATAAGGTGGTGCCAAACCAGTGGTGGTCTTGTAGGCCAGGAGCAGAGTCTTGAATTTGATGCGAGCGACTATAGGGAGCCAAGGTAGCTTAATCAGTAGTGCATTGCAGTAGTCCAGTTTGGACAGGACTAGAGCCTGTACTAGGACTTGCGTAGCATGCTCTGATAGGAAGGGTCTAATTTTCCTGATATTGTAGAGGATGAATCTACAGGACCGGGTGGTGCTGGCAACTTGATCTGTGAAGTTGAGCTGGTCATCGATCACCACTCCCAGGTTTCTTGCCTTTCTGGAAGGTGTGATGTTTGATGAGCCCAGTTGAATGGAAAGGTTGTGATAAGTTTTTATATCAGCCGGGATTACAAGCAGTTCGGTTTTTGAAAGGTTCAACTGCAGGTGATGGCCGTTCATCCAGAGTGAGATGTCGGCTAGGCAAGCTGAGATGCGTGCTGAGACATACCCCCTCGCATTCCGGTTCCCTCGGTCTGCTCATGAGCAGTGGCCCACCGGTTCTGATGGAAGCAACTGCATCATGCTGTCAATCCCCTGGTCTGCTCATGAACCGGAACGCGATGTGGTGCGGTGCTCTTGGAAAAACGTTCCAGGGTCACAATCTTTTTATTGAAGAATTAGTTATTAAACAATGAAATGCTTTATTACTTTACACAAGACTCTCATGGTCCTCCATAGGTTTGAGATGCACCTTGCCTCGCCTGAAATGAAGACGAGATTAGGCGGCCGCAGTAAGGGGAGGAGTCATAAAAAAAGTGCAGGCAAGCCGGACACTTCCTGAATCTCGCTGTGTTGTTGGACTGCAAACGTCAGCAATGGAAGAGATTGCGATCGTGTTTTTTCTCGCGGAAAAGTTGGTATTAAGCCACAGTGGCCCGAATTACAAATGTTTGTCTTTTTGCTAGGAACGTCCCTAGAATTCGTAATTTTGTTGAAGAAGATGTCACTTTGTACAGTCCTTCTGACTTTCAAAGTTAATTTCAGACTTTCTAAAAGGCCTACATAAAAAGGCCTACATGTTACAACACATCATGTTAAGATGCTGTACAGTGTAATATAATATAATTATATGTGTGCATGTAGCATTTGATTTGATGGATTGGCTTATTTATTTCATGGAATAATGTTGTTAAATACAAATTTACACCAACATTAAAGATAATAAAGTAAAAATGACAACAAATAGGACTGAAACAAGTAATAATTTAAACATAACAAATAAAATAAAGCACATGCTACTTTTTTAAAATATCCCTTTATAGTATACGATTTTACCTAGGTGTTTTCATTATCACATATAAATAAAAATAAATAAACTACTATAAATTGTGAACTTCTTCAAAACCAGCGGACATTCTTAGCCAATGAGCATTAAGCTGTGTCGTCAGCAAGTCATTTCCCATCATGCTTTTGATTAGCGCAGCCGGTGGAAGGCACCTGTGCCCGACTGAAGAATCCGATACAGCCGCATGGCCGTCGCGAGAGTTTTTTGACACACGTCAGCATGACATCAGAGCAAGGAAGACGTAACTCGGACACATTTCTTACCGGCATGCATCTCGTGCTGATCACCGGTGATCGGTTCTGCGCAGAATTTGGCCATCTCAAACGAGCCTAACACCTCTCTGCTCTGATGCTGCCATACGTCAACGGCGCCGCCATATTAGAAAGGGCAAAAGCTCACTAAACTCAAAGAAGGGAATGGGAGATCGGAGCTTTTTTACATTAAAAGCACAATCACGTTTACATTTCTTAACACATTGCAATGGTTTACGATATACTTAGAGTAAACATGTATCATGTCCCCAGGTACTAAATATCTAGTTATACTTTAAATTTGATCGCTGTCATAAGGAATTGTGAAATATACATGAATTAAGCATGTCATTCAGGATAATCCACTGGATGGCACCACATTTGATATGTTGGGGACATATGCAGGTCACGGAACAGAATAAAATAACCACACGTGGAAGTATTGTTCGAGAATAAAACATATCATGTTGAGAATACTTTTATTTGATTCATCGATCAAAATGATTTAATTTACATATTTTCCCAAAAGAAATTCAACTTGAAACTGCTATTTCTGTCAACATTTTATACAATTTCAATAATAAAAGATGTTCTTTTAAAAATTCGGTAAAACAAATACAGCAGTATAACATTTATGTGAGATAGTAAAACAAATAACAATGTCGTGCATTTAATAATATGAAATATGGAAATATGACCTTAGATTAATATATAACTTGGTTTTCCCGAGATTTTAAAGTGAGCGAGCTGCGTTCTGTTCATGTGCATTTCATCTACCTTCAATCACATCACATTGGCGATGTGTAAACAATTATAAGGCCTAAATGAATGCTTGACAAGCTTGTGTTTTAACAGTACCGTTTGACAATAAATATTTCTTTGAAGTCTTACCATCTTTAACGTTTATGTTCTCCACGTATAACTAATAAAGTATTGGAATTAGTTGTAAATGAAACCGTTATTGTGTTTATATGGAGAAAACCGCAGCTCCACCATTCACTTGTTTGTTTTTATAGTCAGTTTTTGCCCTGGTCAATATGGCGGCGGCGTTAACGTGCGTTCCAGCACACAATGGCGCGTCTAGGTTTTATATTTCTATGCAACGGATGACCTACGTAGCACGGCCTGTCGCTACCCGATCTGTCCAGGAAACACGCTTTGTTCCGCGCATGCGCGAACGTGTGTCTACTTCTGGCCGAAACAATTTACGGCAGTTACTTTACTAAATGTTGTCTGACAAATGTAAACTATTAAGTTTTTTTTTAATTATTCAATTGGGCTTACAATTTGTGCCACATATTAACCGTGACATCTTTTGCCAAAAAAAGAGAATCACTCATGAAAACTATTGTATATTCGTTTTTCTTGATATAAAAAACATATTTTATAAATAAAAAATATTTCTCAATCATTACACATATCATTTTTTATATTGAATTTGGTATTCAAAAATAAAATAAAAAAGTATGAAAAGTAATAAAAAAAAGACTATTTCCGCTCTTAAAAAGGGTAGTGTAGCCTAGCCCTCGTTCAGTACATTTCTCCAAACCATTTCCAATTGTAATTTGTTAAATGTCTTTTGATGTTAAGTGCAGTTTTCAATTAAGAGTTTATTAAAAAAATATTTCCGGTATGGAAGGAGTTGTGTCAAACTACTTTTCTTTTTTAGAACTGCCGTAAATTGTCTCGGCCGGAAGTAGACGCACTTTCGCGCATGCGCGGAACAAATCATGTTTCCGGGACCGTGTTTCTGGGACGGATCGGGTAGCGACCAGTGACACGGTCTATGGAAACACAGGATAATGCGGCATCTAGTTATTTATATCTATGCGTTGCACGTGTTGGCGCCGGTGCGTCGGTGCGCATGCGTTCTGCTTCCGGATTGTGTGTCATGGCGGCGTATGTGGACATACTGAAGAGCGAGTTTCCGCAAATCGACTGTGAAGTCTTCGATTATATCACCGGTACGGTACAATTACACCGCACATGTACTAACACTCATTATTCAACCTTATGTGCAGTGTTACTGTAAAGTCGTGCGCGTGTGACAGAGATATTTCACATGAACACTGCTGATGTGTAAAGCATGCTAACATGAATACAGTTGAATGAGTTTCTGACATTACTTTTGATTAACACCAGCGAGAACAAACATATCAGATAATACCAGTATAAATATTGCTTGTGTTCATACATGTGAAATGAAGATACAATATGTAAAAGTTCCATCGTCTCGTGTTTCCAATCCAGCAGATCATTTACTGCGACCTCGGTGTTCATATATGATGATATCTAACATAAAACATTACGTTAAGTTACTATATACAGCCGTTATACAGTAGGTCGCGTGGCAGATGAGATATGACAGTAAGGTTATAGATTATTGATGTGACATTTCCATTAGAAAAATTGACCATGCCCTTTTTGAGGTAAAACTGGAGTAAACGTGCTTTTACAACCTGCATTCTTGATGAATAAAGTATACCCCAGAAATGTATGCACTTTTATTAAAAGTTGTCTTTAAGAATATGAAATTGTCTTTTAGGCTGGGTATCGATTCTGATGTTCCGATTCGATTATAATGGTTATAGATTAAATACAAATCCTATAGATATTTCTAAAATGGATCAGTTTATATATTAACGTTACAAGGGTGACTTAAATAATTAAATGAAGAGCCACAAATCTGTTTATTAAACTTTAAACACACTTTGGTATATTGAAACAAAACAGGTTATTATAAACTAAATTTCACAAAATAGGCTGTAAAGAGCGGCTCCCTTTTATGTGAATGCGATGATGAGTTCCACGACACGCAAGAATCCGCCATGTTAATTAAGCGATGAATGAATGAAATGCTGCCTATTATAAAAGGAAAAGGGACATCTAGTGGATAGTAGTAGCAATTACCCTGACTTTAATGAATGTTTAGTGCTTGCCGAAAAACGAAAAAAAATCGATCCTCAGCCTTTGAGAATCGATATTGAATTTACCGCTTTTTTTGCATAGCCCTAAATTTGTCCTCATAGATACATAACTGTTCTACAAATGTTGTGTCTTATTCTGCAGGCGTGTTAGACTGTAGCGGCTCTGATTTTGAGGATGCCGAGGAAGTGTTTGATGCCATCGGTGGAGTTCTTCAAGAGGTCGGTGATAAAAATGAAGATGACATACGGGAGATATGCTTCCAGATGTTCAGCACACTTCATCTGTAAGTAACAATGGTCCAACATGGTGTTTCCAACAGGGTTTTGTGAGACTGTTTCATGCATATTTGTCATCGTCTACGTGCATCCAGACCAGTGTTGCTAGATGCCTTTCCTGTAGCTCAGTGGTAAGAGCATTGCGTCAACAACGCAAGGTTGTGGTTTGGATCCCAGGGGATTGCAGATACCTAAGTATTAGGGCTGGGTTTTGCGACCAACTGGCAATTCGATTCGATTCTTGTTTTTATGGTTTCGATTCGATGCAATATCGATTAGTTTATATTAGTACTTCAATTAAAATGCTAGTTTTGCAGGCATGGAATCCACATTTAAGTATATGCTTGCAATGTAGTCAAGGGTCCACATAAGTTTTTCTATCTTGTTCTCAAGAGAGCACGTGGAGATTCGGTTTGGTTTACCTATTAAAAATAAAAGTAAAAAAGTAGTTGCTTTTTAATGAACAACAAACAAAATAATATAGTGGGATAATACTACATTTATATTGCTTTAAAGTACACTTAAAAGACAATGGTATTGTATTTATTCTTGTTTTTCATTTTAAATTAGGAAATATCAATTTTCAACATCAAATTTGAAACCTAAAACGCCAAACTTTTTGGTTTTGGGCAGGTTGCTGGTAAGTGCACTTGCGAGCGCAGATGGACCTTAAGCGCAGTGCAGATCCACACATTCACAGAACCAACGAAGGCGGAGCTTCAGATACTCGTTTTTCATAACTTACACCCAGGTCCCGTTTAACACCGGGAACAAACGAGATATCAGTAGTTTTAGCAGCATTCAGTTCAAAGGGAAATCTTTTCCAGTATTACATTTAGTCGGTCTAAAACAGTGATTGTGCATTAAAGGTTTCAACTATGTCAGTACGCAGATGAGCGGTCTAAACTTATTGAGAGGGCGCAATTTTAATTTTGGTCACGCAGGCGCATCACTTATGTGCATCCCAGCATATAGTGACATGTTATGCCTTTCACTGAAGTACTTGTGTGTCACCATTACGTGTCTCGGCTCCAAAACATTAGATTGTGAAATCCCTCGTTCTCAACTATCGCGTAGTCTTAGCGCGAGGTGAATCTGACATTAATTTGCAGGCGCTGGGGTCCATTGGCTACCGCGAGCTTCCGCCTTGATGCTTATTTCCTCTTCCACTTGTATTTGAATTTATTTTGTTGTATTTGTATCAGCACGAGTGATTGCGACATCTTCAGGAAGGCCAAATACAGATATCCTTGAACTAAAGCACACGCATTAAGATTTTGCACACGCATCGGGATTTCCCGAATCGATATTGTTTTGTTAAATTGAAATCGATTAATATCGAAGAATCAATATTTTTTACCCAGCCCTACACAGCAAAAACAGCAGTGTACATTTTACTCAATTTGAGTCAAATTCAACACTCAAAAAATGTACATATGACTCCCTCCGTTTTGGAGTTAAAATAACACTTTTGAAAGTGTTAAATATGTACACTACTCTCAGAATAGATTTGTACACCGTAAGAGTTTATTTGTAAACCTAACAGAAGTGAATGTATTTCCTACCACAGTGTTATCTTTTCCGACTAGTGTAAAAATGTTCACCCTTGTAAGATTAAATGGACACCAGCAATGTGTTAATATGAATGACTACATATGAATTATTGATTTTAATTAATTAAAATGTATGATTTTTTCTGAACTAATATATACACAATGATGAAACAAACATATATAGAAATGTTTTTTTATTCCTGATTTACGAATTTTTTAAAGTTTGTTTTAAATAACATGGATCATTTCAGACATCGAAGACATGTATTCAACACATTGCAATTTTCCATTCAAAACATTTGAAAGCATAACTTCTCTGTTTTCTGACACATCAGAAATAAGTGCAAGAATCAGTAAAGAAACAGTATATGTATAAGATTGTAATATATACTGTAATATACATCAATGCAAAATAGAATTTACATGTTGGTAATGCTAAGTTCTTTTGTAAAACCATTCTCAAGCATTTTTTTTAAACATCGCATGCGAGACCATACCATTATAAAATGAACAATACTTTTTAAACACGTAAAACCAGACAGATGTCAATTCAATTGGGTTGAATTTGTTATTACATTTTACATTCATACAAAGTTCAAGACAAAACATCATGAACAAAACAATGAATTGGAACAATATACAAATGCGGTTCGTCAACCCATATGATGCTTGTATATCAAATGGTCTGAAAAATGGAATATCCTCTACTCTTAACACTTAAGCAGTGAGGATAAGACACTCTAAAGACAAAGTATAAGTTCTTTAAAAAGTTCATCAAAGGCAGAAAGTGAAAACTTTGCCTGAAATGGAAGCAGTTTTCCATCCATCACGATGTAAAAATCATGGATGACGCTCTTCGCTGAGCCAACTGCAAGGAGATGTGGTTGAAGGCCTTCAGTCTTGTTAATGTGTTCAGTTAGACTACGGCAAGCCTAAATAAAAAAATTATATAAGAAAACATATAACCCAATATATAACCCATGACAGCTGACTTAGTGTTCCATGCAAACCTTGTGAAACTGCACAATATTGCTTCTCTGATGCTTATCCTAGTAGATTTATTCCTACTCAACTCAACTTTATTTATATAGCGCTTTTTACAATTTTCATTGTTACCTACCACCAGCTGAAGGTGGCAAACGGTAGGCCAGGGGTAAAATAGAGGACATGTCACTGTCCCATCCTGCAAAAAATAAAACATCTGGATTAACATAAATTAGTTTATTGTGAGTAACAGACAAATATAAACATCATCTTTACAGAAAACCTTGCCTTGTCAATCAGAATCCTCGTCTTGTCTGTTGACAAACATTGTGTTCTGCAATGTGTTCATAATAAAACAAAGTCAATAACTTCTCTCAATCCAGCTAGTAAATTTTCACCTGTTTTGGCTCAAAAACTCCAAAACAAGGTCTCTTGGAGCTTGGTTCAGCACTGTCATCAGTCTCAGACGAGACTGAAAGAGTGTCAGTTTGTGAGCTACAGGAAGAATCAAGGACTGCGCATTCTGGAAGCAAATTAAATAGAAACTTTAAACATATATACAAAAATGTTATCAATTAAAGGCTACGTATTTTCTTTTTTTTTATGTGGACTGCTTCATGGAAAAAGTGATTTCCTTAAATCCATTTGCATGTTCATATATCACAGACACCTGCCTGAATGTTTGTCAACAACTCTCCATAGGATATCATCTGATCTCTCCTCCAGCAAGCCAGTGAATACATCTTCATCCACCTCCACACCAGTGTCGTCTTGTAATACAAGATCTTTGTCATCTATGGTTAAAAGGAGACAGAGATGTTTCTTATCAAAACTCAACACAGCAACTGATAGCACGCAAACAGCATCAATAACCAAGAGTATAACAATTTTATTTACTTTAAATTACATACCTTGAGTCATTAAACTGGTGTAATCTGCTCCATCTACTTTTATTAGTTTCTTCTTTCCTCCGTATAGTACAGTGAACAGGATTGTTACTAGTGAAAACAAAAAAAACATTAATTTAACAAAGACCTTGATATCTTTTAGGTTTAAATCAAGGGGGTAAGCATGATTTTGACATAGGTGGCGACACGAAAGTGGTCTGTAGAGCCACATTGTCACTAAAGTTTAGCGCTGTTTACTTTACTAATTTAAACATCATAAAAATGTAACAATGCTTCAAATAGTTTGAAACTGTTTTTCATTATTGTCACTCTCATAGTTACACTGTCTATAGCTGTCAGCAGGATCAGTTTCCTTAGAACTACACCAATTATAAAGCGACGTGGGCTAGAGAGGCGGGACTCAAGAAAGCTAAATCCAATCCTATTGGCGACGTGTGCTACGGAGGCGGGGCTAATTGAAGAGAACGAAACTTAACCATTTGTGTACCATGAACCGAGCTATTTTTACGGTTGAAAAAGATTTTTAATTTCAATACAATGGATACTGTAGAAATTAATTTTGAATAAATATTTTAAGAGATGTAACTTAAACTAAGGTATTCTGCGTGAAAAACATATCTGTTATCATCTCTAGAGACGGCGCGTTTTTGACCAAATACATGAAAAGGGCTCCACGTTTCTACCCACACGCATAGTTTATTTTTATACCATTACAAAACTCCCGTTGCGAAAATTCTACAATTAAACCCGTATCAACGTATCAATATTTCACAAATGTTTGCAACCAATGGTAGCCTACGCATGAAGTAATCATGCATTCACAACATATAACGTTAGTTTAACAAAAATAATAACATGCATACTTATAATCCAAGTTATGCAAGGTAACTACGAAGATTCACTACGCTTACCTGTTTGCATAACGTTGAATGAGCTTATATTATGCGGATGCATCAGTTTGCAAGCGCCGCTTGTTGGCTATAGGGACGTGACTCAAGTCTTTTCAAACAAATATCGCAAAAAAGGAACCGGGTTGCTACTTTAATACATTAACAAAACAATCAGTATGAGAATAAAAGTGTAGAATTAAACAGTGCATGGGGTTGATCAAACAAATACAACGTCATTTATTAACCTCTAATAGTCTTTCGGAAAGGTACGCAATATGTAAAATCACTAATGTAATACTAATACATTTGCAACACAGTTTATCAAAAAATAATGAAATGAAATACACGTAACTTTTTATATTATGTAATGTTTGAAGCTAATCCACGTGTTAATTCATTTAGGCTTACCTTCTGCACGTGGTGCTCAGAATACATGCAGCTTCTTTATAAAAACCTTTAAAACAAACATTTTTGTTTTAATAAACATAAACCATATATTCTTTTTTGTTTATCACACAATATATTAAAAGATTATCCGAAAGTAGCTACCTTTGAAACGCGGACTCTTCTCCATGTGGTTTTCCAATTGAAGAGCCGATGAGGATTGTGGGAAATGCACTGCTTACAGAGTTAAACGTTTTTCTCTGCAAAATAACTCCTTTTTTAGATGCAGTTTTACACTTGAAGATTCAAATGTACTCCGGGTTTAACACTGGGCAACACCAAGAAATGTACACCATAAATTTAACTCCAGTGAATTTGCTGTGTACTAAGTATAAATGTATATGATAATGCAATGTAAGTCTCTTTGGAAAAAAGCGTCTGCCAAATGCATAAATGTAAATGATGTCACTAAGTCCTTTTCACACAGAGATCCTGAAAAATACACTGAAAACGATTTTGTCCCGGAATCAGTTTTGTTCACTTCACACTGCCAGGGATTTTCTGGAATCTGTGCGTGCGTCAGGGATGCCATCTTGTCATCTTTTGTGCAAAATTCGCCATTTTGGATCCAAAGTGGGTCATTATTGTGATTCGTGTTGTGTTCTGAATGATGCGCAGATTGAGTGCACACACTCAACTCATGAATCAATATTTGATGTAGTCGCAGCAACTCAACTGTGCATTTCTGTATTACTTCAACACAACCGTCACTAAGCAACAGGTAAAGGCGCGCTGGTTTGTTTGCCTTGAAAAGAATGGAGTAGACCCAAAAAACTAAATATATGTTATCAGCACATTTACAGAGAAGCCCAGATGTGTTTAAGGAATTGTTCAGTATAATGTGATAGTCTACTAGCGTTCATATATGCCTTAATGCAACTCCAGATTTCTTGTACAACATACTGTAGCATTACTCATGCGAGTGTTGCGTTTGGTTTTTAGTACAACATCGCTGATAGTATCACACCTAAAGTTGTTGTTGCAACGCAACCTCTTGTGTACAAATCTAATTGAAGTCTGTCACTATGGTTACAGGCATGCGTAACTAGCTTGATTCTGTGACGTAATATACACCAATGCAATGTTATATGCATTTCTTAGTCGTAAAAATAGGGCTGATCACTGTGAACGATATTTCCTTCAGTGTTTTATTAGGTCGCTAATTTCTACATTAAATTCAAAAGGAATCTCAATAAAGCTACAAAACGCATTGGATTCTTCTTTTCTGTCCTTCTTCTTTCATGACAGGAGTCACAGCAGCAGATTTCAGATTCCGCCCCCTTTTTTTTTTAACTTTGAAGTCTTTGCTTACGAAGACAGTCCACAAATGTGCTTTATGGCTTAGTCTTGGGTTTTTTGTTGTTTATTCAAGCACGTGAGAACTTGATACTGGTGTGTTGTCTGACAGAGACTCCCTGCAGAAGATGCTCACCGTAACAGGAAGCCGCGCTGCACAGCTAGAAGCCCTTTATCAAAGTAGTTTAAAAATCGTTTAAAAGTATCGATGTGTCTTTTAACAAAATCCATCGAAACTAATACAAGTGAGATTGTGACATTTTTCTTAATTGGCTATAGGTTAAACCATATCTGGATTAATGTCCGATTATTAATGGCTGGTCATCATGTTTTTTTCTTCACAGGACAAAATGTAACTCTGGTCGGCAGCAGGTGTTGTTGGAGGCTCCGGTACAGCTATCCCAAGTGTCTGCAGATGCAGGTGAGATGACTTGAAATACATAGATAGACAGATTTGAAATACATTATTAATCTACGAATAGATGGTACTAAACGTTCTGACCGCTTTTATTTAGTAATTGCCCATTTACATTTGGGCTTCTCTGTGGTAAAGGAAGAGGCAGAGAGGGAAGTGTCTGTGAGATCGCAACAGACTAAAGCAATAGCTTCTATAATTTGAATGATTTGAGTCGTTTATTTTGAGGGAACCAGTCTAACTAAATGAGCAAAGATTATCATTTACGTTCAAAATTGTGTGGGTGCTTCACTGTGCTGATAACACAGTGGTATAACGCTGCAGTTACAAATGACAGTCCAGAATAACCCCGGTGGATCAAGAGGGTGCGCAAAGATCCCCCCGTCCACCTGGTAAAGTAGAAGAGACTCAGACCGGCAGTGCAACACATTTTTCCAATTTGCAAAGTGAAGAAACTGACCGTTAGGGCTAGACGACATTGACCATAATTCATATCTCTTTCATTTTAAATAGCGATATATAGGCCTGTCGCGATCACAACTTTTTGTTTGCCGATTAATTGCATCAGAAATAATTGTGATAGAAGAAATATTTCATGCCACTGATTTAGTAATGACATAATACTGCAAGTACACCCATGTCTCTTTATCGCAAACGACTTTCAACATTCATGAAATGCCCTTCAAAGGAACAAAAACTAGGGATGCACCGATCTGACACTCTGGATCGGAATTGGGCCGATCCAGGTCTCTTTTGCTGGATCGGGTATCGGACTGACGGGTTCCCTTCAATCCGATCCGTTGCGATACCCGTGGATGTTACTCTAAAGATTCAAAAAGGACTAACTATCAGGAAATGACCATAAAAGTTGTCATGCACTGTATTTGATGTCATGTATTTCGATAGCTTTATGCGAGGAATAAACCAATATAGCATAATTAAAAACCTCTGACCTCCGCTGGTGCTGTCATCCGTCAATCTCAATCCAGCATGCGCGTGTCCGGAAACAGTCAGGACGTTACTCGTTCAAATGTTTTCAATATTCTTCATAATCACTAGATAATAGACTGTGGTTTTGTTTAAAATGCATTTTCCCGGAGACAGTACTCGCTGAGTGTAACGTTATTAGATTCAAGCACTGGAAGCGGTCTATGTTATGCGTCATTCATACACAATAACTTTTAACTTTAGGATGGATGCAATCTACAATGATTTAAACACATAACATATCTCTTCTCTTTGTGTTATAACTAGGGCTGTCAAAATTAACGCGTTAACGCGAGATGATTAATTTCTGGAATAAACGGCGATAATTTTATTAACGCATTAACTCATTCCCGCCATGTTTTACCCCCAATTCAACCCCCGCCGCGTTCATTCCTCGTCGCGTAAACAGCATGGGTGACACGAGCGAGCTGGAGGTGTCGGAAGAACCCGTTGGCCCTCTTGATGAACAAGAAATGTAAACTGATGAATATTGTTGAGGACATGGCCCTCGCAGAATTTTTGAAAGCGGCAACTTTAGACGCATTCTACAAGCTACCGCCGAGAAGCACAATGATGACAAAGAAAACAAAGGAATAGGATTTGGCTTCAGCGGATATGTTGCTTTGACAGAAGACCACTGGACCTCCGTTAGTAACAACAATTATCTGGTGTGACGGCGCATCACATCACTAAAACCTGGAAAGTAATGTCGTTTGCTTTAACCTTAATGAAATCAGAAGAGCGTCACTTTGTAGAGGTATGTGCTCAACAGTTTCAAATCGTGGCACACAAGTGGAAAATTGAAGAAAAAAATTGATTTCTCGAAAAGAAAAACGTTCCATTCACTTATTTAATAAGAGCAATGGCTAAATTGCCAAAATTGTTTAGAATTAAAATAGTTATTTGGATTTGTCAATAATAAAGAAGAAGAGACAAATGTAATATCCGCTTCTTGTCATTTATCTTTCTGTTCTGAGAACAGTAGACTACACAGAAAACGTGAATTTTTCAATCATATTTAGTATTGTGATTAATCGAAATTAATTCAAGAAACCTTGTGATTAATTAGATTAAAAATGTTAATCGTTTGACAGCGGCCAATACGCAGAATTCAGATATCGGAATCGTATCGGCAGGGAAAAAGTAGGATCGGCGCATCCCTAACAAAAACGTTGCATGAAATTCGTCTAAGGTGTATTCATACATGTGACATGTCATATTTAGCGTGACTGTCTTTAACACCTCTCTCGAGTTTTTGTATCTTACTACGACATAAGACTTTTAACCTTCTCCGTTTGGAGTCACTTTTTCCCAGAATAATGTAAAAAGCACTATAATAATGAAAGCTAAAGTGAGCTAGACCTTATTATTATGTAAAAAAATAAATATTCCTTAATGGTAAGGAAACGTCAAAATGATGATTCTGGCTCAATACAATACATGTCACATGTGTAACAACCAAATACACGTATTAAACATTTTACCTTTTGAGATTTAAGACAACCGTGCGGCTATCTTCATTTTAAGATGATATTTATGATGGCTTTTGTTTCGAGAATACGGATTCTTCTTAATTTTTTTCTAAGATTAATCTTGAGAAAATACGGTCTTAAGAAGTTTCGTCGGGAATACAAAACATTCCTAACTTTATTCTTCAATTAGATTTTTTTTTCTAATTTAAGAAAAGTCTTTTCACCTGCTGCTGTCTTCCCCGTGTGTGCGACTGTGCGTGCGCAGGGCAGTGCTTACAGAGACAGTGCAATCGGATACAATGTTAAAATGTTTTTAATGTAAACAATGCATATATAAAAACAATGGCGATATATTGCATCACCAAAAACTACCGATGTCAAGTTTATATATCGCGCGATAAGTCGATAAATTGACTATCGCAACAGGCCTAGCGATACAACATCATGCAATTCAAAGCCTCATGTAAGATGTCAAAATCCCCTTTATCCATACAGCTTATGATCAAAATAGATGTACGGCAGGGCTTTTCTTCCTAATTATACAGCTGCATTATTATAACCTTAACTTGTAAACTAGGGGTGGGAATCACAGGGTACCTCACCATACGATTCACAATACCAATAATATCCTGATGCAATGATACTACGATAACCAATATATTATTTGGCAATTCTATAACGATACATCGAGATATCTACTATGACAACAAAATGCCCATGTAAGTGCTAAGTGCAACATATGTCTCTTTATTCAAGGCCACAAAACTTTGTTCAGTAGGTAAATTAATACCATGTTACCAACATCAGTAACATTTCAAGTAATTTAAACATTTTATGCTTAAATTAAAATCTTATCTTTGTAAACTGACACGTTTAACATTAAAATATTTTTATACTGGCACATTTCTAAATTAAACAATCAGTTATGTAAACCTGGGAACATCATTCATTCACACATATGCATGGAGCATATTTTATTTAACAAGCAGTCCTTAACTCTTTCTGAGACTAGTTTTATCACGTTTCCCTCATTTTCGTGTTAAGTGTCACCCAGTGGAGCCATGGTGTAGTAAGGCTTGGAAGTATATATTTTTTTATTTATGAATTAAAAATCAATATTTGCTGCATTGTGTGGAGTCTTGTATCGCACAGAGAAGGACGACGATACATCGCCTTATCCATATTGTCACACCCCTATTATATACTATAAAATACTCTAAGTAAATAAATATTTAAATGGCTTTATACAAATTAATGCTTACTGTTAATGTCTTGTACACTGTAAACCCGGATAAGTTGGCAATACTCAAACATTTTGAGTTAGTTAGTCATTAGTTTAAGTAAGCATAATTTTAACATTTTGAATACTTTTAAGTTAAAGTTCATACCAAATCTTAGCAAGTGCAACTTAATTTCATAAAAAGGATAAATTAAATATTTAAGTAGACAGAACTTAAATGACTAGACCAAAATGGCTTTTTTAAGTTTTTTATTTTACATATTTCTTAATATGCATAATTGAAACACCTTGATTTGCGCATCCCAAAATGTGCAAGAAGAGAGTGATCTCAGAACTGGCATCAGCACAGTTCTTGCTCACTTGTAACATCACACATGTTACAGGTCAAATGTACTTTCGCAGAGAGTAGGCACATGCTCCACTCTTCTAAACAATGGTAACCACAAACCTGAAAAATATGTCAAACTCTTCTAAATATCTAAGTGAAGTGAACATTAAACACTAACAAGTCATTAACTTGTTATATCTTGTTAAACCATATACCAAAATATGGTTTATTTACATGTTTTTAGTCAAATTTACACTCCTAATGCAGTCTGACGCAGAGCATGCTGGGGTTGGAAATCCTTCTTGACCAATTGCGTAGAATTAACTTGTTTAAATTAGGTAATAAAAAATAATCATTATGCTTCACTCAAAAGTAAAATAGTGTGTCAGGAACTTAAAATATTTAAGTAAGTAGAACTTTTTTTCATAAAATTAAGTTTACTTTACTTAATCTGTTTGATTATTTTGAACATTTGTGTTTACAGTATAAATTACATATCCTTTCGGTGACAATTCACCTTTTTGACATCAAAATAAATGACAAAAAATGTCTTGTTATTTTTAACAGATGAGCTAAACGTAATACCATATATCAGCACAAAATAAGTAGCCGTATAATCGATTATATATACTGCGTGACCCCGACTGTATTACCCAGGAAGGCTTATTTTTCTGAAACGGTGAACTCCTTGTCCATCAGTGTTACCTGTCTAACCTGGGTGAAAAGGTTGTGGATGATCATTTTCTCACTCCTGATGTGAAAGCTTGGTTCGTCAGGCAATCGTTTCACTTTTTCAGAAGTACAGCGACAATATGTTCTATAATCACATGTTTTTACGGATAACAGGGCAGTCCATTAACGTTTCTTGCACATAGCACCGGTGCTACAGAGGTTTAAAGTTTTGTAGCACAGGCCGAACAATTGTAGCACAAGTATACAACTGTTATCATCTTTGAAAAAAACACAAGTACAGGTCATCACATAAATAGACAGGCAACCAAAAAAAGACATTAACATACAAGTGGATAAATTAGGGCCATATCATTTTTAGTTTTCACCAAATTCGAGTTCTGTGTTTTCAATGCCTTACTATACAGAAGTTAATACATTTGTCCATAAAAATACTATATAATTTAGTATTTACTAAATAAACTGCAGAAAAATTCTGTTGAACAATAATGTATTCGAACCGTACTATAGTCAACATTAAAGTATACTATAGTGTTAACCACAGTTTATAAATTTACTACATGTCAGGGCTCCAAACTGCGACTTTTTTTCGAGACAACGCGAGCATGTTTTAAAAGTACTTGCGGATGTGTAATCTGCAAATTTGGAATTTCTTTTAGTAGTTATTTCATGTGGAAAGAGGAGTAGAGCGCTGTAGTGTGTGATAGTCAACTGTGCTCTGCCAAACGTTATCGCACCAGTGCTACACTATTACATTTATTCGTTGCAAAGACCGATTTTTTGGGTAGCATGTGCGACATACAGGCACTGTACAGCCCTGGATCAAAGTTTGAAGACCATGAAAAGCGAGCCTAGCTGCTTGCATGTTTCAACTATGGGTTAAGAATAATTGTGCAAGACTCAAAATTGATCATCCATTTCTCTCTTTTCTTCCTTAGCCGCACCTGCTGAGGACGTTCATGGTATATGGATGATAAAGAGGAACCAGAATTCAGTAAGCCCATTTACATACATGACAACAAATGAAATCCAGCATGCACAAAAATGGATTTCCAACATTTCTCTAGTGCAATAAATAAATGCTTTCAGTAACACTTGTGGGTTTAAGCACCGTATGTTATTCCAAACCGCTATGGCGTTTCCTCCGGCATAACACAATAGAAGACGATTTCATGTCTGGATTGCAGAAGTTTTGATTTAATTTAATGTTAGTATTGATCCTATTGTCTGCTGGTCATTTTAAACGTACTTTGATCCGCTGTGTCACAAAGCCAGTCATTAGAAACACAGTCTTAGAAAATGAATTGTAATCAAAGTCCAATCACAGTTTAAAAACAACTGTAGTTGACCAATGTGCTGTACAAAACCATATTATAAAACCATAAACAATCAAAAAGATGGCAAGCAGTGAAAAGAGGAGTATATCAAAACACCAATGAGGTCTTACAACTCTACAAACAGTTATATGGCCTAAAGAAAAGATAGATTTATAACTTGGATTCTTCAGAATTTATGGAAATGAAGAAATAGTGTAAGAAATAAGTGTCCAGGACTGATATTCTCATCCTTCGTAACGTTTTTTTAAATACTGTTTAAACACACACAAAGATGTTTACATTAACTTAGATTTTATGTGAAGAAACACAACTACAAGTACCTCAATGGCTAACAAGTTAACAAATGACTTTTAATTACAGTAAAAGACTTGAAAGGAATGCCTTTAAAATGTCATATATTGTTTTAAATGAATATTAAAGACCAGGTTTCATGCATCCAATAAAGTTACCGACATCGCAGTGTGTAACTTAGCTTTTTCCTTCAATTTTACTGATCTGCAAAGTTGTTAATCCAAAAAGTCCATGATACATTAAGATATCGGCTTCCAAAGTAAGGATTCGACTCCGAACTGCCCAAACAAATCGTTCGGTTTTCGAATCTTTCGAGTGTAACATCGATACCTCACAGTGTAACGCATCAGCTAAACCCCCCCTTCCCTCCATAACACAAGATAGGTTTGCTTGACACAGTGATAAAAAATGCCCCATGTCCAGAGTTTAATATACCGCCAGATCTTTATCGTTGCGGACATACTTCTACTCCAGAGGTTCTGGACATCTTGTTTAGACATTGATCACTTTTTCAACATTAACACGATTAAGACAATACTCTGATTAAGAATGGACCATGTAAACTGAGCTTTTTGAAGACCTTAATCCGTCTAAAGTCATAATCGAAGTAAACAGAAATCGGTTGGAGTATACAGAATGATTCATTGATCAATCAAATCAAGATCCTGCCATCCCAGTCCCCTGATCTGAACCCTATAGTGAATAAGAGAGAGAGAGCACCCACATTTAAAGGATCTGGAGAACTTCTGTATGGAGGAATAGTCCAAGATCACTTGTCATGTTCTTCAACCTCATCAGACATTATAAGAGAAGTCTAAGAGCTGGTTTTCTGATAGAAGGAGGGATAATAATTGTGGCCTGTGTGTATTAGAGAACAAAAACATTTCATCATGTGATTTCCCTCAACACACGTTCAGTTGTTCAACGTCAATGAAACATTAGATATTTGTGATGTTGTAAAATAAAAGATAAAAAGGAGAAACAATGCACATTTGTTTTTAAAGCATTTTTTTGCTCATATTTTTCAAGGGGCTAATATTTTTGTCCACAACTGTAGCAATCGTAATTTGAAAAACTAGATTTAACAACAGAATCTGTCAAAATTGACACCCTGATTTTTCACATAAGTTTTTACATAAGACACCAAATCTGGCAAATTATAATCAAAGGTGCCTGAAGGCTCCAAAACTACCTCTGTTTTGTTCTCATTAAGATGTACAAATTCAATGAAAACCAAGACTTTGTCAGACAGACACGCATAGAAAGTAAATGACACGAGATGCTTGGTGAGAACGGCATCAAAGGGAGCATATATAAGGAGAACAAAACAGGGGCCGAAATGGAGTCTTGAGGAACTCTAAACTTAGAGGCACAGGTTGAAGAAGACAAACAGTCTATGCAAACTGAGAAAGACGTCACAGAGTGCGTTTACATGCACAGAATAAGCTGATATATATTGGATTATAAAAGAAATCTGTTAACCTGCATATCTGTTTTTTATATTAAATATAACTTCCGTTTGAGACTTTTGTACACATGAACAAAACTGAGAGAAAGCGCTAAAGGATTTTACATATAACACGAAACAGGCGAAAAACTCCCTGTGCTGATGGGTTTTTTCTTAAGCCGTTTATAATCTTTTCCCATTTTTGTGGCACATCCCTTAAACATAATAACATTATGGAAACATGTTTTATATATTGTTTTACCTTTCAGCTCATAAAATTCATTGTGATTTAGTCTATTCCAATTACAACATAATTAAGGCACAAATACATGTTAAATAACATTTTGGGCACAGACCGAGGATTTATTATAAAATATTATTAAAGGAATCAAATAAGTTTCTCTCTTATAATATATTGTTAAAGGAACATTCGTCCAAAAAAGATAATTCTTTTATCATTTACTCACCATCCAGTTGATCTAAATCTGTATGAATGTCTTTGTTCTGATGAACACAGAGAAAGATATTTGGAAGAATGCCTGGAACCAAAGCGTTTTTGGCCACCCTTGACTACCATAGTAGGAAAAAATGCTTTATAAATGTCTTTGTTCTGTTTAGGATTTAGGAAAGAAAACCGTTCTGGTGCACTTTTGACTACCAGTGTATTTTTGTCAGATCAAAGAAAAGAAGCGTCGGTCTGTTTCACCAAATATCAAAGAACCTTAACATAAAAACATTGCTGCACTGTACAAAGTGCTGTATAAATAATCACATTTAATTAATCTCTACTTTTATGTCCCACAGGGAAAAATCAAACATGTTTTTTTGTTTCATAACCATACTCCCTGTTTTCTCTTTTAAAATATTCTTCTAGACTGTGAATGCCAAGAAACTGGAGAAAGCTGAAGCCAAACTAAAGGCCAAACATGAGCGCAGAAATGAGAAAGACTCACAGAAAACCTCCTCTCCGCTGTGAGTATTGATGTCTGCTCTGAGCTGTGATTGGTCTGATTGAACGCCTCCTACAGGTCAAAAATAGGGATGCACTGAGATTCAAATTCTTGGCCTATTTATTTAGACATTTTTCTCACTTTTGCATAAACTGAATGGTCAAAATGGTTTTTTTTATATTTTGTCTTTCTTTTCCATATAATTCAGTATAACTTAAAATAAAATTGAGGCAAACAAGTAAATGAAAACAAAAGAATAGAGAAAGAATAATTTAAAGTGTTAGAGAAACACACGACGCCAGAGTATATTATCAAATGAAAGCATCTGTACCGGTCGGTTAAACTTTGGTGTACTTCAGACTGGAGCCTCATAAAAAAGTTTGGCCATTGAATAAGGCTCAATTTTGATTTTAATTTACTTGTTTCGTGTAATTTTATTTACTAAGTTACATTGTATTCTATTGAAAATCAAGACAAAAAACACACATTTTTTGCACATTCTGACCATTCGGTTTATGGAAAAATTGGCAAAAAAACGTGTTTAGTATTCGATGTTCGGCCAAGTGTCTAATTTTTACTTGGCTTCGGCCAAGAATTTTTATTTCGGAGCATCCCTAGCGTAGAGGTTATACTATTTCTCCAACTCGGCGGTAAAATTGACCTTAAGTCAAAATAATCATCCGGCAAGCTCCGCTGGGGACTTAAGGGCTGTTCACATTATAATGATAACTATAAAAAAAGATTCAAAAATCCTTCTTAATTTAGGAGAATAGTGGGATTGCCGTCGGGTCACTTTCAGAACCATTTTTGTTTTAGCTGATAAACGATAAAACATTCTGTCAAACAGTCTCTGGTGGATCTTTAATGTTTGTCTATTGTTAGTTTTATGTCTGAATTAAAGACTGGAGCAGTCTGTGGTTTTTATGGCTGTATATTACATACTGATTCAACACTTATAGAAGTAATAACAAGTCAAAGAATTCTTTACATCCCGGACACGAGCGCATCTTCATCCTTCAGAGAGAGCATCCGGCCTGTCATACTTTGGAGAAAAGATTTTCGGGAATGAAAACGAAAGCATTAGCAGATATGTACAGTACAATTCTAGTTTAGTTTACAATTCTATTCAGTTTCGTGATTGGGAACAATGCAGCGCGCAAGCTTCAAATAAACAGTTATTGGTATCGTCTGCTGGTGTGGACACAAGCTAAAGCAATAAGGCATGTGACGCAGTGGGTTACAGTGCATTTTATAACAGCAGAGGCTGTTGTGGCACAAGTCATTAAAACCCCTCAGCTGTTATAAAATTCACATGGCTTATTGCTCTTATAAAACTAATATTCATAAAATAAAGTAAATCAAATGATATTTAGGTTTTGTAATGCAGTCAGCCTTTATATATTTATATCGGCTTAGAACTCGGCCAATCAGAACCAAGGACCAGAACTGAGCGTTTTACATTTATGCATTTGGCAGATGCTTTTATCCAAAGCGACTTACATTGCTTTATCCTATACATTTATACATAGGTATTTGCAATCCCCTGGGATCAAACCCACAACCTTGCGTTGTTAACACAATGCTCTTACCACTGAGCTACAGGAAAGTTTTATAAAATATAATTACAGTTAAGGTTAAAGTTATAATTTGAACGGCCCTTAACTTTATCCGGTGTGTACTGTGTCTCAGATCAGATATATGAGTCAGAGCACAGCAATAATGCCTGTTGGTAAAGAGTTTCATTATTAAAGATTATTAGCGTCTGTTTTATCAAATGAAATCCCTTTTGCATTTGACACCAACTATGATGGACTGATATTAGCCACTGGCTTAATGTCTTGATATTTTCTGTTTTTAAGAGTTTTGGAGGAGGCATCGGCCAGTCAGGCCAGTAGTAAGAAAGAAACTCGCGCCGACTCATCTGGGAAGAACCGTAGTTATGACATTCGCATTGAGAACTTTGACGTCTCTTTTGGGGAGAGGTAAGAAACTTTTTTTGTTATCATCAAGAACATCAAACATGCCACAACAGTTTTCATCTAGACACGTTTCCAAAGACAGCCAGGCAGAATTGTGAAAAGCGCTATAGAAATAAATGTGATTGATCATCAATATGTCTGTAACACTTCTGTCCACATATGATAAAAGAAAGTGAGACTGGTTTGAGATGAGCACCCTTTCAGGAGATGTGCGTAGGGTTGGGTACCGGTACCTCTCATCTTAACATTTTGGACAAAAGAAATAAAGACTATAGAAACAACTAAAGCATTATCATCTCTACCAGTTTATTCTATTTCCTCATCACACACATAATCACTCATTTATGCAGTGTAATAGTGATCGACCTGCACGTAGCCTCGTGATGTACATCTGAATTAAAATCATACGGCATAGTAGGTTCTTGTGATGTGTGTTTTCACAATGGGCCGTATTTATAATTTTTGCTCAATAGCTAGAGCCCTAAGTAGAATGTGTAGTTATAACGTTTAAGGACATATGCTCAGTAGCTCCTCACTGTAGAACGTGACTTCCAGGGGGCAGGGTTGGATCCAGATACAGACTCCTCCTCTTGCGTTGTGATTGGTCGACAGATTTCTGCAGCAGTTTTGCCACAATACACATCATACTCGTGTTGTTTCTCTACCGTTTCTGCATTGTCTCAAGTTATTCATTTGATCGGGAAAAAACTTGCTGAAGACGAACGTTATTTATTAACTTATTTTTAATTACGTATTTTACTAGTTTTAGTGTAAGGGTTTGGGTTAACAAATATGTAACTGTGATCAATACTTCCAGTCGTACACTAAATGATGAGATCTGGATCTAACCCCGCCCCCTGGATCTTGTGTTCTGCAGTGAGGACCATCTTAAAATACTGCAAATTGTGCACAGTTAATGTTTTTATTCGGCATTAAATCGGCTTTCTGCACATTGCTATTTTAAAATACTCTGTCAGTATACGTTTATAAAAACTTAAATAGTCCACAAAAACTAATTTTAACAGCATCATTACTGAAATGAACAGATAGATTTTTAATTTACAGTTTTAATAGAGTTACAGAAAGAATGATATATTGTATGATCAACCTTATATATATATATAGTGTCGATTTGGATCAATCACATGCTGCGCTGTTCACAGCTTCAAACTGCTCCTCAATGGCCTCACTCGCCTCTTTCATCGAGTTTTTCGGCGGCTCTCATGCATCGGTTACTCATAACTTTCTTGACTTTAATGACTTGATGAGATGATTTTATTCATCGGTGAACAGAAACACAAACCGCCTTGTAACACTGTGCTGAACGATCAAGTTTATTGTGATATATTGGTTATTGTGTTTATTGTAATATACTTGTGTATTGTGTACTTATTTCTCTAAACAAGAACAACTGAAATAAATATTATTACCATATGAAGAGTTTGGTTCCAAAATGAGATGACTCCGCAAAGTTCTTTGAGTTATAATGGGTAAATAAATAAACAGCAGTTTAATTGATATTCATTGTAATGCACAATAAAAAACTGAGTTATCTCATTTTGGAACCAAACTCCTCATATGTAGAGTCAAGTGTTTATTATACAGCCTGCTTTCTTAACGGATTTACTTGCGCTTTGCGTGAGGTAAAATGCGCTCTCTCTCGCTCCTGTACCAGCTCTCACACCTGAACTATCGATTCACACTACTTATACTTGTCTAAAGCGGTTCTGTTTATTCACACCTCTTCCGTGAACGACGGCTCTTTGATCAGTAGGAAGTACTGCTCGATCCAAAATCACTACGAGATTGAGTCGTTCATAACGTACATTTGAAAAAGCAAAATCGTCAAACATCGTCATTATAAATATTCTTTATTATCATGAAAATACCAGAAAAGATTTGAAGAACACCGATAGAATATGACAAATGGCATTTCCTGGAACCATGTACGAGTAAATCCTTCCTCTTCTGTGTCACAAATTCAGAGTGTCTGCATGAGAGCGCCCTCTGGCTTTCAAAACCCAAACAATACATCAGTACACGTACCCAAATGTGTTCTAGAGCAGGGGTTCCCAAACTTTTCAGACCACGACCCCCAATATTAGACTGCTGACGACCCGCGACCCCCCCTCCTTTCTCCTCTCTGTGTTTTCCTCCGACAGCTTGTGAGGATTTGCGATTTGGTTACATAATGACAGAGCTAAAACAAAAAGGAACACAATCTCTAAGCCAGGCGATATAAAAACAAATACATCCCATAACTGTGAAATGCGTACAGACAGAATACGAACAAGCTGCCTGTAACACGCATACAACAATAACTTTGTATTCAGAAAAAACGCCTAATGTGATGGACGGGCGCTGTGCGCGGAGCAAAGCATGTCCACTCTAGGTTCAATTTATGGAGATCGCCACCCGCAGATCATCTTCCACGTTACGCCGTGACCTGTGTTTATTCTTAATGTAAGTCAGCGCGGAGAATGTTTTTCGCATAAATACGTTGAGCCAAAGTGCAATTTGGTGTTCAGGTGCATTTTCACGGACTCTCATGTGCGAGGACTTCGGAGCACACAGCGCATTGAGGGTGTTGTACCTGAATTATAACAATGCACGTGAAACCATAGTTTATGTATTCCTGTCTATATTTTCTGGCTTTCGAGGAGGGATGGTCCGTTTGCGGGGCACGGGTTTGGCGGGCTGCCATTCCAGAGGTGAAGGGTAGTCCTGGCGGCTCTGTATTTTCTGTTGATCCCGCTCTCTCATCAGCAGGCATCTCTGCTCCCTTCTCGTTTTCTTTTGATGATAATAACCACCGTTTCATTTTTTATCAAGTTTAGATCTCAAATTAGACCGATCGCTGTTTAGCATAACACCAAATGTGCATCTAGATAGCTAGCTCATGTTGTTGTGCTGTAAATTGTGATTGACGCCGTCACACTGTCATAATTAATCGGAGCAAACAAAGTTTTATTTCCAGCTTATTTTAATTATCCAAAATTTATACTCGCATCATTAGAACATTTTTTAACATATAAAAAAAATAATTATGTTTCTGTAAATCATCTCGCGACCCCCCGCACCCCACTCCGCGACCCCCACTTTGGGAACAACTGTTCTAAAGAACAGTACTCAAGTAAATCCACTATGTTACTGTCCACCTTTGCTTGGATTTATATTTAAACAGCATTCCTCAGGTGTATATTAGTCTGCTGTTTGTGTTTTCCTAAAGCAGCGTGTTCTTGTGTACAGGTGTTTGCTGCAGGGCGCTGAGATGTCATTGGCCAGCGGCAGGCGCTACGGTCTGGTGGGCCGAAACGGGCTCGGTAAGACCACTCTGTTGAAGATGTTGGCTAGCCGGAGTCTGCACGTCCCCTCGCATATTTCTATTCTGCATGTGGAGCAGGAAGTGGCTGGCGACGAAACCACTGCTCTACAGAGCGTTCTAGAGAGTGACATAGTCCGAGAGAAGTTGCTCAAGGAAGAGCGCTTACTCAATGCGAACATCGCCAATGGAACGTAAGTCACCTACATTTATCTAAATCAGAATAGGATCTGTGGTCAGGCATGATTCAAACTACATTAAGAATTGTTCATTGTTCGGGAACCACATCTGAACATCTGTTATCATTTGACTGTGGTGAATTGATGTTACCTTTGGTTCAAACTGAAATGTATTTTGGTGCAAGGACCTCGCTGGAATTAGCTCGATCGAGTATTTTTCTTCTTGAAAATAAATGTAATTTCTGAAATCCTGAGCGATCTCATAGAACGCCGCACATTTGAAAGGTGCCTTGATCGCACCACCCTACAAACTTTCAATGAAGCGCCTCTTTTTTTAAGGTTCATATTCACCCCAACAAAAAGCTTTAGAGCCATGCCCTTTACCAATATAGACGTTGTCATTTTGAGTCTCCTCTGCCTCTTTTGTCATTTTTAAGCATCATACTTGTAGGGCTGGATGATAAAATGATCCTGATATTTATTTGATCAATAATGATAGAAAATGTTTGATTCAACGCTTGAAAGTTAACGTATAGAAATTAGTTTAGGTTGCATACACAACCCATGCGCGGTCACTGGATAAACAGCCTTTCATTTTTAAACAGTACGAGCATTTTTTCAACTAGTCGATGTTTGCGACCATAACATGTGGAAGACTTATGTAACCATAAGTCAGTCTCATCTAAAGGCCTTGGCTTTTCTAAATGGCCCCAGAGAAAGGACGGGGACTCTGAACTAAATCAAGGGGTGAAGACACATGCTGCAATAATGTCAAATATGTTAGAAAAAAGAAAAAAGTTACAACAATCAAAGATGAAAACCTATTATAGACGGTTAAAACAGACATACACGCCTGGCCCAAAGGTATCTTCTGTTCTGTGTCTGGTTACTATATAACTAGGCCTGTCAAACGATTAATTATGATTAATCATATCCAGGATAAGAGTTTGTTTCTGTGTACTGCGCATATTAATTTTGTATGTATAAACACATACTGTATGTATGGGTCAAAGATGTTAAGATGTCCCCATCAAAAGGAAATGACAAAAGGGATTTTATGCCCATAGAAAGCACATCAAAGGTAAGTAAAATGTCTACTTTATGGTAAGTTTTTGGAGAATAAAATGTCAAAATCTGATTAAAGCAATGTTACATTGGCATTCATAGTATCTTTGTACAAATTCAAACATGCTTTTTCTGACTTGTTCATATTAAAATATTTTTAAGTATAAGGGAGCAAATAACATTTTATTGTGCTTTAGATGAGTAACAAATTATATTGTCAAATGGGAAAAACCCAGGATAGTGGCAAATAATAAAAAATATACAACTTATCAGCATTTGGGGTGAAAGTAATTTCTTTGTCATAAATTGATTTTTGATGTCAATATGGCTGACAAGATAGTTACACTGAATGACATTTTAGTGGGTGTCTTCTGAAATCAGGGAAATATGTATGATATTTATTTTTTGCTCATTAAAACAAAAATCCAATTGAATTAAACAAAACACTTTTTCATTGATGTATTTCTTTATATTTACCAATCATTTAAATTATATATAAATGTTTAATACGTTTTTTATTTATTTTTTCTTAAATATGTGCCTGAATCATTTTATAAATACAAAATTAATATGCAACGTAAACGGACTTATATTATGTATGTAAACTTTATTCTGGATGTTATTAATCGTTTGACAGACCTAAATATAACAGTATATTTTATATTTAATTTATATTAATATGAATTAATTTTATGTTATATTCATTTTATTAAATTGCATCAAAACTACTCAAGTAATAGATTCTTTGCGGAGCTCTACCGGAAGTTAGGTTTGGGCCACATGATGTTTATATTTTTGCTGCTGAAACAGTCTATAGTGCACCCAAAATACAGAATCAAGTCTTTGTAAAAGGCCAAAATATGTCATCTTTAATTAAAGAACTGAATCTTTTGAATTGATTTCTTTATTTGGTCTGCCTTTTAGCACTGATGGTTTAGAAAGTGTTCGTCTCTCTGAGATTTATGCCCGACTTGAAGAAATAGAAGCAGATAAAGCACCAGCCAGGTGAGTCACATTTTATTGAAAACATTGGATTTTACTGTACATATTTTTCAGACCACCTTGTCTCAAGTCGTCTTGTGTTGGCAGAGTTTCCACCAGCTGTTGTAGAATCGCCATCTGTAACATTGTATATATTATGTGTGAAGTTTGGTCATCTAAGTATAGTCAAATCATCCTAAATTATAAGCAATCTTTTTCACTCTTTCAGGGCATCAGTCATTCTAGCTGGTTTAGGCTTTTCACCCAAAATGCAACAGCAAACAACCAAGTGAGTATGAAAGGGCTTAAAGTGACAGTTCACCCAAAAATGAAAAAACATTTACTCTTGTCATTTCGAACCTGCATGACTTTCTTTCTTCCACACAACACAACAGAAGATATTTTGACGATGAATCTCAATGCTTTGTTGTGTTATTGTTTGGAGGGGTTGACCATGTTCACGTGGCTCCAGCAGATCATTAGCGTATGAGGGTGTGGGCACATTAGAGATAATGAGCCTGTCTTTATTTCCATGCGTTTCCATTTAAATACAGAATAACAGAATATTTGAAAGAAAAGGATCATGCACAACCAGACACATCGTAAGGATCTATCTTATGTGTCTGCTGAAAGCGCACCCTGTTCATTATTTTTATTTTACACAGAGGCCTTTCTTAGTTTTGAACGATGTATTACTCTTATTTTTATGACCAGAATAACTGTGGTATTTTAAGTCTCTTTCCTCAGTTATAAGAGAAAAAGTAGTTGGATTGACCCCTGGGAGCTAACAATATACAAATGTTCGAACAAAATGATGGAATGTTAAACAAATATCTTTAATATTTAATTGCAGCCGTGAGATTTAAAATAATAAAAATATAAATTTAAATTAATACCTGAAGTGCTTCTGGATTACCAACTTCCTGAGAGACAGACAACAGCTTGTGAGGCTGGAGAATTTCACATCCAGCATCTGCGCCATCAGCAGTGGTGCTCCACAGGGCTGTGTTCTCCCCCCCTACTCTTCTCCCCTTACTCCAATGAGCGCATTTCGAAGGACCCCTCTGTCAAGCTCCTGAAGTTCGCAGATGTCATTGGCCTTATCTAGGATGGGGATGAATATGCATACAGAAGAGAGGTTCAACAGCCAGCTGGCTGGTGCAGCCAAAACAACCTTGATCTTGAAACTGTGGAGATGACAGTAGACTTCAAGAGAAACCGTCCATCAGTCCCCCCCTCAGTTTCAGTTTCTTTATTAAGCACAATAAGACAAGAGTGCTTGGCCATTGTGCTGGACAATATCATTTAAACAGTAGGACAATGCAAACAAATAATCATGATGATGAGAACCCTTTTGGCTCACACAATGTCTCAAATAGACATGCTTTTAACTTTACTTTAAAAAGTGATTCAGTCTGCTTTTGCAAAAGCCCGGTCCCCCTTTTTCTTCAACCAATTTTTTGATTCAATGACCTAAGGGCATTGGGTGGTGTAAAACCTAAAAGGTCAGACATATATAAAGGTGCCGTTCCATTTAAATTTGCAGGTGTGCTGTTCATTATCCTGTTTATTACATGGCTACTTGCATCATACGTAAATGATTGAACAACACATATTTATTTGATACACATTAGCTCATTTTTAACGAAGGCAGACCTTCCACGAGGAAAACCTGTTTACTCTTTGTTTACTTTTAAGATAAGACACGATGTTCAAATGCTAGGAACAGGCACTTTGGTTATCTGTTATTAAAACACATATTTGAGTTTCATTTTTGTTTAACATTAAACTGCCATGTTTTGCAGCATCAGCGTTACCATGTTGTGTTAGTTTTGAGCAGTTGTTATCTGGCAATATGGCACCTTGGAATGTCGCAATTGGCCAATCAGAATCCAAAAGTATCCCAGAGTGCCGTGTGATAAATAAAAATCATACGTGGAGTTATATGACGTGACATTCTGCTGCATTGTTTATTAATTTTCGTCTTTTGCTATAGGGAGTTTTCTGGAGGATGGAGGATGAGGGTAGCGCTAGCACAAGCTCTCTTTGCACGGTGCGTTTAAATGAATAATGATCTTTTAATGTTACTATAATGCCTCATGACATTAGAAATCAATATGTTTTGAAATGTTTGAAAATAATAGATTACATTTTTTGATTCCGTAGTTCTAATGGACATGTTAATTTTGATGTGTTGCTTTATTTAACCTATTTTCTGACTTTCTGTTTTAGGCCTGATCTTTTGCTACTTGATGGTGAGTAACACAAACAAAAGCAATATTTGACCACTGTGATCTTTAAAAAAAGAACGATTAAAATTTATATATATGTTTATTTCCATCAGAGCCCACAAACATGCTGGATGTTCGAGCCATTTTGTGGCTGGAAAACTATTTACAGGTGGGTTCTGCTGTTTGGTAGTGTTGAATAAGGATGCTAAAATCAAAGTGCATTTTTTCCCGATTAAAGTCGCATTTTAAATGAGAGTATTTTTGCAGGTTTGTTGCGGTGGTTTGCACAGCATTGAAGAAAGACCAAACATATGCACATTTGACACCATTTGTTATTTCCCCTTACTTTTTTATTCGTGTACATTTCTGCACAAAAACTAGTTTATACTGAACCAAAAAAATGCACTGTGAGAAATAACAAGCATGTATTTTAGATCCAAAATCAGTTTTACGGTCTTTTTAAGTTTATCGTTTGCAGTTGAAAAAAATACATGCTTTTAAAACTTGAATTCAGTGGAGAAATTATTTGTTCAACCCTGGTGTTAAGTATATAGAAATATTGTTTGCTTTTATGGCTAAATGATGTTGTGATCCGTTGTCCTAGACATGGGTCTCCACCATCCTTGTGGTGTCTCATGATCGTAACTTCCTGAACGCCGTAGTGACGGACATCACACACCTGCACTCCCAGCGGTTGGAGAGTTACCGTGGTGATTATGAAAACTTCATCAAAACAAAGGAGGACCGGCTGAAGAACCAGCAAAGAGAATATGAGGCGCAGTTACAGTATAGAGAACACATACAGGTAAAGCAGAAACCGCACAGAGAACATACTGAGAGTTGCTTTGAAAAAGGCATCTGCAAAAATTCAGTGTTATGAATGTTATTTCAGTGTACGTAACAGAACTATTTCTGTCAGGTTTTCATCGATCGCTTCCGGTATAACGCCAACAGAGCCACTCAGGTGCAGAGTAAACTCAAGCTGTTGGAGAAACTGTAAGTGTTACATCACACGCTGATCTCTCATTGGTCAGACGTGCTCATGCTCATGATTCTCACAGTCTGTATGTGTTACAGCCCTGAACTGAAGCCCATTGAGAAGGAGACTGAAGTCATATTGCGGTCAGTTTTTCATTTACTTCTACAGTGTTAAGCATGAATGAGAACGTCACCTTAAAAGATAAAAATGTATCCAGTTGTAAGTGAATATGAGATTGCAAATTGATGCATTGAAAACAGTTTTATTAAACATCTATTCTTATTAAGATTTTATTTTTAATGACATCATCTAGCCAACTGTTGCATGCTGAACATCTCTTTTTATAAAACGCTTTGGACGAGGTATGAACAGTAGCACAGAAACTGACACCAAAGATTAGATTTAAAATCTTTGAAATACTTTTTATTGAATTCTATTAATAACACAAACTAAAAACACAAAAATGAAGGAGAACATATATGATGAAAGCGCAGCAAACTTTAGCATGTACTTAAGGTGTAATCACAGAGGCACACGCTAGTGTTGTCGGTTCAAATGTTTTTTCCGCACTAGACGCATCACTATTACTTGGTAAAAAGTGACCTCATCTCCATGAGAGCGGACTTGGCGGAGCTAGCTGAGATCTTAGCGGGAGCACGTCATTGTATGCTAACATCCTGTTACTCAGAGACCACCTGTGTGATGATAGATCAGACTCGCCTGCTGCTCAAGCCCATTCAACACTTTCATATGGGAGTGGACTCATTTTGGTTCTGACCAAGCTCATTTGAAACCAGATCTTCATTTTGTGGGATGCCACAGAAACAAACATCTATCCGGCTTTAAAATGAGAAATGGCTCAAGCTGAGCATGATGTGTTACATTGAGACGTCAGCAGGCTCTCGCTCACTCGTGTTTTTCTTCAGGTTTCCAGATAACTTTGAGAAGCTATCTCCGCCTATCTTGCAGCTGGATGAAGTGGAGTTCGGCTACAAGGCCGACATGAAGCTCTTCACGCAGCTCAACGTGTCAGCTGATCTAGAGTCTCGCATCTGCATCGTACGTGTCTTTCTTAGTACATCTCATGTGTGCTCTTGTCATCGTAGCGTAAGCTCGTAACTCATTTTACATATGAGCAGTTGTTATCTATAAAGCAACATATAACACAAGGGGGAAATGAATAACGTCCACAGTATACAGGCAGACGTCTGTGACCTCAGCGGAGGTATGATGCGTATCACCATGCGGCTCCATTTTTAATGAGGCTTAATTTTCATCAGAATTTAGTAACAATATGATGTGTTTATTGTGCATTGAATAATAACTGAAAACTGTGTCTTTTGATATTCGAAAAACACAACAACTTGATCAGTTTACTGTTTTGGATTACAAAACTCTTCAGATTTACAGTAAGAAATAATGTCGAGTAAATATGAATATACGCATAAACATCAGCAGAGGGTTTCAATTCAATACAGTTGAAGTGAAACAGATGACGTCGGATTTCTAGATATAAGATTATAAATGTGCTGTAAGATTCTTCAGTTTCTATCACACACATGTTTGTTTATGTCTCTTTCCATCTTACGCGATGATGAGCGAGCAGCGCGTCACTACATCGCTCCAGCGACGGCCGTTTCTTTGGTTTTAATGTAATGTGATACAGTATGTGTGCGTCACTTGTGTGTTGATTAGCGCCAAACAATTGAACTCCACAGTACACTAACTTTTAAACTTGCCTTATAGGCAACTGTTTAATAAATGAAAGGAGAATGTGCTTTCATGTGTACTGCACAGCGCGGCCGTACATTTTCACTTTACCATGGTAAAACTGCCAGTTCATCCACGGGTCACATGCATATTGAATCATGGGGTGTGTTCTATACGGACCACCAATAAACTAGATCTAGCTGATCCTTTTCAACACTAAGAACTCTAAAGATGTATTACCGGACGTCGCCGGCTCTCTATTGAAACGAATGAAGCTTAAGTCTTAAATAAATAAATGACTCGAGCATTAGTGATGTTTAATATAGTCATTTTGCAATGCATTGTGTTGCTGATGTGAACGATAACATCAACGATGCATAAAAAAAGTATCTTATTATAGGGTTGAGCTGACATGATTGGAAAGATTCTATTGTGTGTTTGGTGCAATACAATGTGTTTAAACGTTTTACGATTGAAAAAACTCATCATTTTGAAAGGCTGGGCATTATTGTATCTCCTCTATGCCCCCAAACTCGCTCTGAAAAGTCCAGTGTGCTCTGCTTAATTTCAATTGTGTATATTAATGTCTACTTTCAAGATACCTTCTTAATAGAATAGTTTACACAAAAAATGAATGTTAATCCATAACTGACTCACTGTCTTGCTATCCCAGGTGGATGTGAACCATTCTTTCTTCAGCTAGTCAATTTTTGAGAAATTTTGAAAAATGTCTTTGCTTACGTAATCGTTTAAAAAGATTTCCAGCTTCACGTATCTCAAGGGCAATTCAGCCTCTGAGAACCAGTGAGATTCATCCTTGAGATCCATAGAGCTGGCGTGCCACCATAATGCATGTTTTCTTCTCTATGCACGTTCAATGCAATCTTGACTAAACAGGCAAAAAATATTGCAGGGGGTTTCCACACCACAACCAAGCTTTTAGATCACAAAATTGAACTGAAGAATCTCAATGAAATGTTCCGCAGTGATAGTATCCGAATGAGTAAGGATCCATATCTAGTTTAAAAAACTTGAATTTTATTGGTATTGAACAGCAATTGTATGTGTTTATGGTGTTGAACGGCTTCAGTACAGCGGAACAGAACATCATGTGCGGTCATAGGTCAGACTGAATGAAAGGTTACAGTGTCTTGTTTAATCTCTTGTGTAGGTTGGTGAGAACGGAGCTGGTAAATCCACCATACTGAAGCTGCTAATGGGGGAACTGACACCCATCAACGGTAGCAGATACGCCCACAGGTAAGATTCCTTGAGATGCATGGGACGTTATAAATCCAGCCTGCCTTTCTGTCTGACATCTTATGTCTGTTTACACAGAAACTTAAAGATCGGTTACTTCAGTCAACATCACGTAGATCAGCTGGACCTCAACGTCTGTTCCATCGAGCTGCTACTAAAGAGATTTCCTGGTACGCCTCAAACAAACACTGAGTCCTACCCAATAGCATCATCGCATTACATTTTACTGTCGCAATCCTTTACCCTGCTTTGAGTTTTCTGTTTCATGTCATACAAAGTCATAATCGAGCATTAATTTGTCTGAAACATTAGTTGTGTTCCAAATGACATGCTACACGCTATGCACTCAACCATCTAGCTTATGAACGAAAGAAGGGAAGTATCGTGCCAAATGGAATACTAAAGGGTTTAATACTAACCGGAGTATATGTGGTTTGTACATTTAGTGTCATTTGAATCTGTTTTGCCCAGCATGACTTCAGTAAACATCAGATTTAAGCTTAATCCTTGCACAGGAAAACTTAGATTGACCAGCGTCTGATAGCCCGCCTCCCTTCTGTTACGCAAGCGAAGCTGCAGTGCGAGAATCTTCACACTTCATATTTTTGTTGAGTGCATCATCCGTTCCTTTTTGACATTTTTCAATGTGAACGCACCACTAACACTGTTTATACTATAACATGGCGTAGTAAAGGGCATAAGTGGATGAGTTGGGATGCACCCGTTTACTTTTGTGTGTATCAGGTCATATAGAGGAAGAGTACCGTCACCAGCTGGGCCGATATGGCATCACAGGAGAGCTGGCCACGCGGCCGGTGGCGAGTCTTTCAGGAGGACAGAAAAGCCGTGTGGCCTTTGCACAGATGACCATGCCGTGGTAATGGGTTCATACGTTTCTCCTCGTCTAACATGACCCAGCACTTCATTTACGCCATTTATTTGTCTGACCCTGAATTCTCATTGACAGCCCCAACTTCTACATTCTGGATGAACCGACAAATCATCTGGACATGGAGTCGATCGAGGCCCTTTCAAAAGCCCTCAACACGTTCAGAGTAAGAGTGGGATCTGCTTGATCCTGCAGAGTTTCCACAGATCATGAAATGCTATTCTCAGATTAAGTCATAAGGACGAGTAAACGTGGAGCTACTCCACAGCTATTTTAGCGGTTGATATATTCAACAGTGTCATGGTATTGATAAGCGTAAAACTGATGTCAGCTAGAACACTGTGATAAGACGATGTGTGTGTCTCTGTCAGGGCGGCGTGGTTCTGGTTTCCCACGATGAGCGACTGATCAGGCTGGTCTGCAAAGAGCTTTGGGTATGTGAGGCAGGAAGAGTCAATCGTGTGGATGGAGGCTTTGATGAGTACAAGGACATCTTGCAGGAACAGTTTCGACGGGAGGGATACTTGTGATTGATGCCCGTCATCTGTTTCATTCCAAACACCAAAGCTGCTATCTTACCAGAGAGCGTCTGCAGTCACAAGGGCCAGTAGGCTGTTTGGATGTTCTTACTCCAGGCCATTTCACTTCAAACTTCCCAATTCACGTACCTCGCATACTCTTGCACAAACCAACAAATTGAAGATCACATAAAGGAAAGTGGACATATGTACAAACTAATGTTGTACTTGGCACCACTTTGAATAGATCACTCAAAATGCTAAAATAAATTAACTCTCCAACCATTTTAAATGTTCTCGTTGTATTTGTTTCACAAACACAAATGATGTTGCTGTTTTTTACTGCATAATCTGAATAAAGTGAAGTAGTTGCTCAAAACAATACACTTACCAATGCTGTTCTAAATGACAGCGAATGATGGTCTCACTGTCCTTCAGGGTTTTGCTATGACCCCAACATGAAGCATCTTGGATATGTGTCACTTGACTCTGGTAAGTTATTGGATGCCTGAAGGTGTGGTTTCAAAAGCCAAATCATCAGACCAAACATCTACAGTAGTGCTTTTTTTTCTCTATAGAGCCTGTGAATGACGTGACATTGGCATCTTGAAGTTGCGAGTTGAATTGATGTGCCCAGCATGTGTACCAGACCTTTAGAACAGCAGCATTTATCTCTGACCCTAATCAAACACGCCTGAACCATCTAAATGGTGTCTTCACAATTACTAGAAACATCACGGCAGGTGTGTGTCTGGCACTAAACTCTGCAGGACAGTGGCCTTCCAGTATCAAGAGACACTGGGGGTCTGAACGGGGCGTAATGTTTCCCCGTTTGAATGTGACAAATCTAGCCGATCCATGGCCATGTCCCAAATGGTGCTCCTTATGTGGACTTGCGGTCTGGTGACCATAAATTGTCCGTGCTAACCAAGTCTTCTAGTCCACAGGGCAGGGGCGTTTAAAGTCGCTCCTGGAGGTCCAGTGTCCTGCAGAGTTTGGCTCCATTTTGCCTCAACACACCTCTTCTAGTCTGCCTAGTGCAGGGCCAGTGATCTGAGCAAGTTTATTGCCAACACAAATCCAACACACCTGGTCATCATTTTCAATTAGTCCTGAATACTTTGACTAGCTTGGTCAGGTGTGTTTGATTAGTGTTGGCAATAGACTTTGCAGGACACCGGCCCTCCAGGAGCTGAGTTGACTAGCTGGTTCAGCTGTGTTTACTTAGGGGTTAAAGCCAAACTCTGCAGGACATTGACCCTCCAGGCCGACTTTGGACAACGCTGCCGTAGGGTGTCCCATTTGTTACCGTAGCATTTAGAAGTGTGCTCACGGGTGCCCCCTATGGTGCCAAGCCCGCACTGCTGCACCCTTCACACAGGTACAAGGACTTCTTTCAAACGATCAATCAGAGAATGGATGGAAAAAGTTTTGT
Source organism: Triplophysa tibetana (assembly GCA_008369825.1). Taxonomy (NCBI): domain Eukaryota; kingdom Metazoa; phylum Chordata; class Actinopteri; order Cypriniformes; family Nemacheilidae; genus Triplophysa; species Triplophysa tibetana. Next base: position 1,646,866 of record CM017899.1, on the reverse strand, counting down.
AGTGTAGTGTGTCAAACAAGACACGACACATGACAATGAATTGGAACAGTACTCGACCTGCTACTGATAACGTTTCACAAGTACAGAACATACAATTAAAATTCTAAGTTCACATCTAGATATGAACATACAAAATCCCTGGATGTGTCCTAAATCCGCCCCTTTTATCGAGGCTGCGTAGGGAGGTGACTTGTGTGGATTTATGACTCAAGATTTCCGGATATGCATTGCGTAGCAACTGCGGTGGAGCACTTAATCTCCATTATAATCATAGAAGTGCCCAAAAGAGCTTTTAAAGCTGCAAGTATTGATATGTGTCAATTCCTGAAGGTGCTGAAATGAGAGCATACAGCATAAATATAAAAAATACCATGTGCGAGAGAAACATGTCTGAAGTGAGAATGAACTCATGATGAAGAATTTGTATATTAATGTACCGCCTGTTATATAGAGCCAGACCTGGAGAAATAATGAATTTCAGACAAAGATTTACAATTTAAAAAAAGCATAGTATCTTATTAACGCTAGATGGCGCTGTCTTCAAACTTGACAGGTACATTTAAGACAGTAATTCAATAATGTGTACCAAATTTGGTGATGACATGTTATTCACTTCAAAAGATACTGCAATTTATGACAAATATCACAATGGAATAACTGACTAGTTGAAATGTCAGACTACAGATTTTGATTGATACTAAAGCTTAGTCCACACGTACACGGGTCATTTTATAAGCAGTTTTTCAAACCGTTTCAAATTTGAAAATACGCGTGTTCGTTCGTGTGGACAGGGCCTGATTCTCTAGTTGCTGGGTTCATCCTTCACGTAACAAGACAACATTAAGAACACTTTCATAAGCTGCTATAAATCACAATGCACTGAAAATAGAACTTGAAGAATTTACCTTGTAAAAACAATATTTTCAGGTAAAATGTGCTGCGATAATTAATCACAATAAAGTAAATTCTACTTATTAAATACATTTAGTATTTCTTAAAATATCAAGTAAATATTAGTTAAAGGAAACAAAACAGACATCGAACAAGAACGTGTCTAACTCAAACTTCACGCTTCACTTACTTTCATATTGAAATAGACTATTTTTACAACATAGATGGTCAAGTGAGAAGAGACTGGTGGTCCATTGCAGTCTATCTCTCCTTCCTGTTTTCTTCCCCTCTCTGCCTCGCTTTCCATTTCAACATGGCAGCGGAGTAAAATCAATTCATTCACACTTGGAATCGGAATCGAAAGGCTATGACTGGGATCGGAAACAATAGGAATCGGATACTTGAAATAAAAATTTGAATTCTTACTATCAATTCCTGTGTGCATATTTCAGAACACTACACGCGTTTTGTGATCTGCTGATATCTCAATAAAAGTCCTTATGAAAATTAACACTATTTTTAAGGCATAGTTTAGCTACAGTCTTCATATTAAAACCCACAGGAACCACAAATTAACAGTAGTTCAATAGTTTCATTATAGTTACTACAGCTCAACCACGATGTACTCCAGCAATGGAAATACAAATTGTAATAAAGAAAAAAAAAATTGGTTCTATTTGTATATATATATATACAAAATGGTGCTCAAAAATATCTGTTTTTCAAACAAGTCAATAAGCTGGCTTAATGACCATACAGGTTGATATCTAAATGTTTTACTTCAACTGGCATCAAGAGTGGGAATCGATAAGAATCAAAATCGATGAGCAGAATCGGAATTGATCAAATTCAAACGATCCCCTACCCTAGAAATAACACACTTCATGACTCATATTGTGCCTCCCTCAGCCTAGGCTCAACAGTAACCACTTAAGTCTTTTAGACTTGCAAATGAAAAAAAAAATTCATTGTCCAAATGGCATAATACTTTGTGCAGTGGTCAACACTTTCTAGATCTAGAAAAAATTCCATAAAAATGTGGGATAATATCTTGATTTTATGTTGATGTGGAAAAAAGTAACACCCTTGTTCTTCGGGACCCGTATTAAAAATGGACAAAATTCAACACTACATGTCAAATTATCCATGTTATCCCCCTGAATGAGAGTTATAAATGGGTTTTTTATACAGGGAATTTTCATAAAAAGAATTTTCATTTTTGGTATAAAAATCTATTTGAAAAAATATTTATAAAAATGTCAAAAATATTATAAATCCTCCAACAACTGCACAAATGTGGAGTAAAAATGTTAATAAACATTTTTTTAATAAAACAATTATTTTGTTAAAAAATTACATTTTGTTGCCTGGGATCCATGACACCCCAAAGACCATGAGTGTACACCCCAAACGAAGACCGCATACAGGTTAACATACATTTTTTTAGTTGGAGTTACCTAATAATTTGTTCAATTTAAATATCTGAAACTTAATAATTAAACTTTTAACAAATTAGTATATTTCATTCCCAAGATTTTTACGTTATGTTAATATCATTTAAATAAGTATATTTTACTCATTTCTTTTCATAAAATCTACTAAGGCACACTTTTTTTAGTGTAGAATGGCAAATAAATGTGCTTGTTCGTCAATAAACTTTGTGGTGTTTTGTCTTACTAAAATGCGCTTAGCTAACTGGAAGAAATAGTCAAGTAATAAAAAGATCATAACATCTTAATCCTTTTATCTCAAATGAAAAACAAATACAATACACTCAATAATTATCTTCATACATTACTTTTATTAGGTATTATTAAGTAGCAAAAACACAAATAATTCATCCTACAGATATGTTCAATATGTTCTCAGTCAATTTAATTTAAAACTTGTTTCTTTCGTGCGGATACTCTTTCAAATTATCACAAACATCTTAATGTTTAAACATAAACTAACATAATAAGTAAATAAAAAAGACAATCATTAAATAATTGAAAAAACTGAAAATTGTATTAATTGTGGTAATTACGTTGACATTTACATTGATTGATGAGCATTGGAAATAACAAGTCACAAAGGTGTTGGGTATGGTCCCTTTGGATATATAGAGACCATGAAGTGCAACACAAAACAAGATGAACAACGTAGCAATTAACGTGAGAGCAGCAAAGGTAAAGTTTTCACTAACGGTTTCCAAGGACATCGCTGAAAGGATGAAAATGGTGAGTAAACAAGGAACACACTTCACTTGTGATGACGAACATATCCTGGGCAGATTTCATAGGTGACAACTAAATTGCCTTCAAACAGCTTCCATCAGCGTCCCAGATTGTGCTGCAGTGCTCCCCTAGCCTCCTACTCAGTGTCCCTCTACCTCCACCGCGTCACCTGTAACCATAAACATCAGTTCTGTGAAGGCACCGCCACCATTAACCAGCCTGTGCCCCACTACTTCCTGACCAGGACCTACCGTTTACCACCCTGCAAGCTGGTGAAGTGTATGGAAACCCTTCAGAAGTCTGAACTCCGTCCAGTCAGATTGCAAGGTGTTGCATCTAAAACGAAGATTAAAGGGATCACATTGTGTTTATTTGGTGTAAAAAAACGAACGTTTCAAGTCCTGTAATCGCCTCGATTTTTACAAACTCATCGTTGTGAAAAATGAGGTGTGCTCTGATTGGTCAGCTACACAGTGTGATGTGATTGGCCGAATATCTTAAGCATGTGGCAGAAATGTTACACACCTTACCATATTCAGAACATCAGCTTCCAAAGCATATGCACTGTAAAAAAGATTTGTTGGTTCAACATGAAAAAATAAGTTACCTGGTTGCCTTAAAATTTTGAGTTACTTCAACTTAAAAATATTAGTTAACACAATGAGACACACTCATTGATCCAACTAATAGCTTTTTCAAACAACTAAAGATTATTTGTTACCTTAACACTGCATTTAGTTGATCCAACTAATACATTGTTCAAACAACTAAATATTATTTGTTACCTTAACACTGCATTTAGTTGATCCAACTAATACATTGTTCAAACAACTAAAGATTATTTGTTACCTTAAGACTGCGTTTAGTTGATCCTGTCACGGTGCACAAAGGGACTCAGATGCAGGTAAGTTACAAACACAGTTTATGTCCAGTCAGGCTTACTAAATGAACAAAGGATAGGCAGGGAACTCCTGGCCAAGATACACAAAATACTGCTGGCAGAGAAAACCAAAGTCCACAAAAAATCTGGGAAAGGTAAACGGGAACCAAAAGAACCGAATGGGGAAAAAGAAATCCAAACCAGCGCACGGGTTACCACGTTCCTACGGAAAAAATATGGAAAGGTAAAATCCAAAGCACAGCTAGAGCAAACAACGTCACAAAAGATTACATCGCCACAATGAGAGCTGGCCCAGCCAAGCTCAAATAGGGGAAGGAGCGATCAGGAACAGGTGGTGGCAATTAGAGAAAACAAGGAGGCAAACAAGGTACCAGACGATCGAAATCTTTATGACAGAAAATACAGCAGTGAAAATAAAACACCAAACAAAATACAAAAAACAACAGGCAAAGCCTGACAGAATCCCCCCCTCAAAGATGCCTCACGGCATCCAAGAGCTACCCACGAGAGCGGAGGAACTGATCAATAAGAGAGCGGTCCAAAATATCGCCACTCCTCCAATGCAAGCTTCACGGCTAACAACTCCTTATTACCGATGTCGTAATTCCGCTCAGAGGAATGGAGCCGGTGGGAGAAGAACGCACAGGGATGTATCCTGTCGTCCGGGGAGGAACATTGGGACAAGATCGCTCCTACCCCAGCCTCTGAAGCATCGACCTCCACTATAAACTGACGAGACGGATCAGGATTGACCAGAACAGGAGCAGAAGTAAAAAGGCTCTTAAGTTTATCAAAAGCCGTCTGCGCCCGCTCCGACCAAACGAACCGCCTCAAAGTGGAGGTGAGCTCCGACAAGGGAAGAGCGGCCTGGCCAAAACCTCGGATGAACCGTCGGTAAAAATTGGCAAACCCCAGGAAACGCTGGATCGCCTTGCGATTTACTGGGGTAGGCCAATCAGCAACAGCCTTTACCTTAGCGGGGTCCATCCGAATACCATCAGGCGACAGGATAAAACCAAGAAACGGAACCGACCGTGTGTGAAACTCACACTTCTCCACCTTAGCGAACAGGCGATTCTCAAGTAACCGGCTTAAGACCCGTCGAACGTGCTGAACATGGTCCTGCTCGTTCTGTGAGAAGATCAAAATGTCATCAAGATAGACTAAAACAAAACGGTCAACCATGTCCCTCAGCACGTCATTGACGAGTCTCTGGAAAACCGCCGGAGCCTCGACAGGCCAAAAGGCATCACACGATACTCAAAATGGCCTGTGGGAGTGTTAAAGGCGGTCTTCCACTCATCCCCCTCCCTTATCCTGACCAGGTGATAAGCATTGCGCAAGTCTATCTTCGAAAAGATGGTAACACCCTCCAAGAGACCGAAAGCGGACGACATCAACGGCAAGGGATGGCTATTCTTGACCGTGATGTCGTTCAACCCCCGGTAATCAATGCAGGGGTGAAGGGATCCATTCTTCTCCACGAAGAAAAACCCCGCCCCAGCCGGAGAGGAAGAGGGACTGATAATGCCAGATAACAAAGAATCGGCCACATACCTTTCCATGGCCTCCCTCTCAGGACCAGAAAGAGGGTAAAGGCGACCCTTAGGTGGAGAAGTGCCAGGTAAAAGGTCAATCGCACAGTAGTACGGGCGGTGCGGAGGTAGAGATGTCGCTCGAGACTTACTAAAAACCGCTCTCAGATCAAGATAGGCCCTGGGTACCCCCGTAAGGTCTACCGGTTCCTCCTGAAACAGAGGGGAAGAAATCAAGGGAGAGAGAGCAGTATTTAAACAATTAGAGGCACAAAAAACACTCCAACCACAAACAACAATTCTTTTCCAGTCAATATGAGGGTTATGTTTAGAAAGCCAGGCGTGACCCAATACGATAGGAGCAGAGGGAGAACGAATCAGGAGAAACTTCCGCAACTCCGTGTGATTGCCGGAAGTAGTGAGCGAAACCGGCTCAGTGGTGGAGGAAATGTTGGTGAGAGGCGTACCACAGAGCGTCTCAGCCGCAATGGACTGCGAGAGAGGAACCACGGGAATCCTCCACCTCTTAGCCAGCTCAATGTCAATAAAGTTACCCTCCGCTCCAGAGTCAATGAGGGCAACCACCGAGTGGCTCACTCCCCTCCACTGAAGGACTGCAGGGAGAACAGTACGGCTGCGAGAGTGAGAACTAGTAAGGCAAACGCCTACCCTACCAGAAGAAAGGCTGCCAGGACGATCCAAGATACGTGGACATCCAGTGACCACATGTCCAGGGTCACCACAATAGAGGCACAAGTTGTTAGCATGCCGTCGACGACGTTCGGAGTTGGAGAGCCGGGCGCGGCTGACTTGCATGGGCTCCTCTAGGGGCGGAGCAACAGATGACGGTTGGACTGCATCACAGGAAGCCCCAGAAGAATCCCCGTCAAACGAACTCCTCACATGTCGCTGAGAACGGAGTCCCAGACGAAAATCAACCTGGAGGGCGAGCTGTATCAGCCGGTCAACATCGGGGGAAGCTCCAGCGAATAGATCTCGTCCAGCACCCGATCCGCTAATCCATGCAGAAAACGATCCCAGAGAGCCTTGTCGTTCCAACCGCAAGACGAAGCCAAAGTGCGAAACTCAATTGAGTACTCAGAAACAGTCCTGTGACCTTGTTGTAGGAGGGACAACGACCGAGCTGCCTCGCAGTGAAGTGCGGACCGGTCAAACACCTTCCGTAGTTCCTGGGAGAACAACTCAAAAGTAGCGCAGCAGGCGTGATTATTATCCCAGAGCGCCGTACCCCATTCCCTGGCGACTCCCTTCAGCTGCATGACCACAACTGTCACGGTGCACAAAGGGACTCAGATGCAGGTAAGTTACAAACACAGTTTATTAGTCAGGCTTACTAAATGAACAAGGGATAGGCAGGGAACTCCTGGCCAAGATACACAAAATACTGCTGGCAGAGAAAACCAAAATCCACAAAAAATCCGGGAATGGTAAACGGGAACCAAAAGAACCGAATGGGGAAAAAGAAATCCAAACCAGCTCACGGGTTACCACGTTCCTACGGAAAAAATATGGAAAGGTAAAATCCAAAGCACAGCTAGAGCAAACAACGTCACAAAAGATTACATCGCCACAATGAGAGCTGGCACAGCCAACCTCAAATAGGGGAAGGAGCGATCAGGAACAGGTGGTGCCAATTAGAGAAAACAAGGAGGCAAACAAGGTACCAGACGATCGAAATCTGTAAGACAGAAAATACAGCAGAGAAAATAAAACACCAAACAAAATACAAAAAACAACAGGCAAAGCCTGACAGATCCAACTAATACATTGTTCAAACAACTAAATATTATTTGTTACCTTAACACTGCGTTTAGTTGATCCAACTAATACATTGTTCAAACAACTAAAGATTATTTGTTACCTTAACACTGCGTTTAGTTGATCCAACTAATAAATTGTTCAAACAACTAACCTTAACACTGCGTTTAGTTGTCATAACTAAAAATATTCAGTTATTACGACGATCTACAAAGTTGACCTGGTTGACTTCCAATTTTGAGTTAAGTCAACAAAATAATTCAAATCTGACATAACAAAATCATAGTTATTCTGACATGACTGATGTATACCATACAAAAACTACACAATACAAAGACATAACAATGTTAAAAATCAACATTTATTTTAACATTTACATAAAATCATATTTTCATATCTATTATCATAGAGAAAGGAATATATTTAGACAATTTTAAGTGTGTGTGTGTGTGTAAGAGTAGGATTGCAAAATAATCCTCAATCTTACTGAAGTTCATACATTGGAAGCAGTTAAGTATCGAAACTGATGCAGATACATGTTGTTTCTTACCATGAGAAACAATATTTTTTCTTTCCACTTAAAGAAATAAACTGTTTAATCTTTTTGCTTGGTTTTAACAACTTGTTTTATGAATCTGTAATCTAAACCATTTACATCTGGGTTTTCTTAAGGCTCTTAAGAGGAGGATAGTTGTGTACTGTTGGTTTTATTTACAACATACTGCATAAAAGATGAACTGCAGGCTGAATGTACTATGTACATTGTAGTACAGTGAACCACAGTAAACCAGGTTGACAAACACACAAACCACAGTTCAACAGATTGTCAGAGTCCTAAGCGACTCATGGGATAGCATGAGAGAATAGAAGAGCATTTACAGCTGTATTATAAAAAAATGGAACATAGGTATGTGAATTTAAGAATACAATGTACATATATAACTCTATGAAGATGGGATTGTACAACTACAAGAAAAAGCAAGCACAGTTCTTACCTTTTCTTAAGTAGAAGTTTCTTACGCACCGCATGAACTCTTGAAGAACAAGTGTCACCACCAATCTTCATGATGACTTTTTGAACAACCTCAAACGTGTATTTCAGCTCCTTTGGGTAACTGATATTTAGTACATAGAGAAGACCCATAAGATGAGCAAAGCCCTGGGAGACATCCTTTAAATCATAAAGGACTATCTGCTCCTCCTGAACAATCGCCACATCAATTATTTCCTTTGGCAGAGGGCCTCCGGGATTTTCCACAGAGACTATCAAGAGTCCAATATCCATGGCTTTAACGACTTCATCCTCATCAAGTGGCTAGTCAGAGAAAACAGAGAACAAACATGCACAAGCATTGGTCAGTTATTAATAAATCCACAGCAAACAGGCTAAAGTAAAAATACCTAATCACAGAGGTGGGACTAAGTCATTGGTTTGCTAGTCACAAGTAAGTCTCGACTGAGTTTTATTAAAACACTTGTCCTGCCTTTTTATTTATCACTAATAACTTAACTGAAGCAGCACATAGCAAATGTAAAAGTGATGGTTTGGAATGAGTAGCGGAGCTTGTTTGACTGTTATAATGGTTTTGGATTCCTGGCGGAAGGAAGTAGTTCCCCATTTCCTTTAAAACCAGAGGGTTTTTAAGACACTCCGATGTTCTTTCTGATTTATCTACACTCTTGTGCCGTCGAACTGTTGTATAAATGCAATATCGCTCGAGTAGGAGTGTATGTAGTGGTCTTATATCTTCATATATCTCCACCGAGTACCTTGGGCCAAAGCGAGCCAGCTGGGGCTTAAGGAGTGGTTAAAGGGATAGTTCATCCCAAAATATCACATTTCCTGATTATTTACTCACCCCCAGGCCATCCAAAATGTAGGTGACGTTTTTCCTTGAGCAGAACCATTACAGAGAACTTTAGGAAAATGTGTAGCCCTCTGTCCTTCATATAATGGATGTGAATGGCTGCCATCCCTTCAAGAGTATCCAACACAAACATAATCCTAAAAAACCACTCTTGATGTGGAGGTTACGCTAAACGCACCCGCAGCTGGTTGGGCTTGCATCAGGACATGCAGAAGCTTTCATGTGGCTCAGCGGTTAGAGCATGGCGCCAGCAATGCCAAGGTCATGGGTAATTCATGCTTTAGGTAAGTATACTTACCTGTCTCTGTGTGAATAAGGCTGGCCACCTCTTCTTCACATCTTTAACCAAGGGGACCTCTGAGATCACTTCTTTTTGTCTTAATGAAAATGTGTTGTCCATTAGCGCATCAACTTGCTTTCAAGCCACTTTCATTTTCTTCATCTCATTCCCTAAGGCACATCTGTCAACTTCAAGGATGTCAAAGCTTCTGCCTTTTGGTAAGTTTGGAAGAAAATTTACTACAGACTTCCTGGCCTTCTTTGTTACCCTGGTTTTATCCCCTGAATCAGATGTCTCCCGGCAATTCTCAGAGAGCTCTGCACATCCCGATATGCAACGCTTTTGCCTAAAATTCCCCATTTTAATCTTCAAGCTGAAATTCCAACCAGACCATCCGCATGTTGGTCCAGGCTCTCTCAAATATGGGTGTTTTTCTACTAAGGCTTTCGCAACAGCGTTATATTCGTTGTTGTTCGGGTATGCTTTAATAGCATAGATGGCTTCTGCCAGCTTATCAAGAATGTCACTTTTTATCTCTCTGGTGATGTTCAAAAGAGACCCATTTTGAGAGTATGCATCATTCCCTTGCTTGAGCTGCAGTTCAGTGCTGCACGAGAAAGTGGGCACAGGAAATGGATCAGGCCATCCTTGAGTATGTTGGGCAGGTGTGTGAGGCAAGTTAGTGTCAATGGAGGAGTCTGAGATTTGATTACCACTGGCTGTCACCACAGCACCCTTCTGTATAACCTTAAGAGTTGCTCTCCCTTGAGGTAAGTCTGACGTGTTGGACAAATTGCAAAGCTCATTTTGAAATTCTGGGTCAACAAACTGCAGAATGAAATCAACTTGCAAGCCAAGTTCTTGCCGAAGTATGTTGACAAGCTCATCTACATTTTCTGGGAGGCTTTCAACTGAAACTCTTTTGATGTCATCAGAGGTAATTATCACTCTAAATAGCATGGTTTCTCTGGGTACTGAAAGGAAAAAATAAGACATTGAAGTGAACCACATCCGATATTAGTTCCAAACCTGTATTTATTCTTTGTTCTGCTGATCACAAAGGAATATATTTCTAACCCTAACCCTAAACCGATAACCAAAAACCATTGGTCCCAATTTACTTCAACCATATGGACAAAAACCAATGCAAGTCAATTGGGACCACTGGTTTTCGGTTACCACATTCTTCAAAATATATTTTGTTTTGCAGAAGAAAAAGTCATACACGTTTGAAATGTCAAGATGGTGTGTACATGATTTTGAGGGTGAACTTACTCCTTTAATAAAGGCTCTCAAAATGTATCAATAATTATCTATATTGAATATGAAATATATCAATTATAAATGTTTTGCTGTATCGCCCAACCCTAGCGAATGGTTTGTGAAATGACTAGTACTGTACCCTAGTGAAGCAGAAAAGCAACCAGAGAGATGAAATGTCTTCCTTGCACTGTGTACAAAGAGAGAAGAGCATATTGATTTAAATCCTCAGGGTCTATGATGACAACATCAGAGGAAAGGCTCCTGCACAATTCAAAACAACGAAGGTGCTCCACATACTCTGCTGTATATTTCTCAATCATAAAGGAAGCTTTCCGAGCTACAATAAGCAGTTTCATTATTTTTCCAAAGTCTGGTAGTCCACTGGCCTTCAGAATATTTGGTTCCATGCAAGCAAGCAGTTGAAGTAAGGCCAACAGACTCCACACCATTGTATTTCCTTTGAACAGCTGTTTTGACAGAAAACTCCAAAATGGTCCGGAGAAACATTTGTAATATTTGTGACTTCCAATGCTGGTTTGAAGATGGTAGGCATATCCAAATGATAAACTAGTAGGAGCTGATGGTTTGAGGCAAGGGTTAATAAATGTTTTTAAAATTGTTAACATCCCGGACAACTTTTTAAAAAAAGCTATGTTTGCCTTTGTAACGGATAGTCCAAAAAACCAGCACAGGACCGAAGACCTTAACAAGGTGTGGGTAGTGTTCTATATAATGGTATTTGGGACAGAACTTCAAATCTGGAAAAAACTCCTTGAGTAGTTTCCGGTGGTCAGAAATTTTGCATTCCAGGTAGCAGAGAGACTCATCTGTGAAACTTGAGCTTGACAAAATTTCAACAATGTCTTTCACTTCCATTAGAACACCCCATGCTTTGTGATCCTCAGGCACCAAATGGCCAATCATTAAGGGAAGCATGCGCAGCAAAGTCTAATTTTCATGACCGTTTCCCCCAATTGTCCCTTTGGCATGGAATGACAATGGTATCTTCTGAGGTCGATTAAGTTTGTCAGAAAATGTATAAGGAACTTTCTGAATCACAGAATTCAGTTCATCCAGTGTAAACAATTTGCTGGAAATGAAAGCATGTAAACAAATGCTTATCTCAACAGGAACCATGCCCTCTAATAAATCGTGCAGGAAGTCTGGAGGGAACCCTCTAGTAGTCTCAAAACAAGACAGTTTGTTCAGTACACAGTCCCTCTTTATGCCATCAACATTCCCCAATTTTTCATTGTCGTGCAATTTTGCCACACACCTATCTATATCTCAATATTTCAACCTTTTAGGATTTGTGCTCAGAGGACCTGTTGTGCTTTAAAAGTATTATATACATTTGATTTGAAGGAACACTCTCTAAAAGGACAGTTCACAGTTTCTTTGTTTTTTGTGTGCTTTCCCAAGTGAGCAAAGTATTTGCTCAAATTAGTAACTTCACAGAAACAGCATAACTCCCAGACCTGGCGAGTGCTTGCTGACACTGTGTTTGAAAGTCTTTCATGTTGGGCAATAAAGTGGTTTCTTAAGCCAACTTGAGATCTAAATGAACAGGGGCATCCAGACTATAAGCAGGGAAAAACCTTCCATGTTGTCCATGTTCAATTTTGTGATGTCTTAGAAAAATCCTTCGGTTTCTTGAAGTAAATGTGCAAAACTTACAGCTCCAAACCATAGATCAGTTCCAAACCATAAAGCACAATCCAGTGCACCTTGTATTTCTGCAGAAAGAAAAGAAAACTTCAGCACAATTGAATGAATAAATAAGCAGTGATATAGGCTAAATATTAAGTGGGACATTGTTAAGAAATCATATTGTTTTCAAACTTAAACAACTGGCTAAGGAATGTTTAGCACTTATGTATTTAATTGAACATGTGTGGAATATATTATAAGACAGATATATGTATAACGCGCATATAAGTATATGCATAAACATGCAGAGAATACCTCTAAATGACAGACGGATAATTAGAGATTAGATTCTAAATGTGACAGGGAGTGTGTCACCGCTAAAATTAACAAATCTGAAGAGATCATGTTACGTTGGATAGAGGGTGAGCGATCGCTGCAGGGAAACAATGTGTGCACAGAAATAATCAAACGTTTTGTACAGAATTGAAAACTGGCTGCACCACAACAACGTTACCCAGATTCACCCGTTTAAATGAAAGAAAAAGCAAAGCACACGAAATGTGACGTGCATCCAGCTGATGTCGATTTGTGCTAACTTTACCCTTTCATATCTTGCTAACGTTACATCCATACAAAAAATAGAACCCCTCCCCCCAGCAGTACAATGCTGCCTCGGCTCGTGAACTGCTCACAGACATAATGAGCTAAATCACACTAACCCTTACTTGAGTTCTACAGCAACACGAACCAAAATAATATTTCAAATGTGACATGAACATGAGATCTCATCATGGGGTCAGTAAAACCATTAACGTTACAAAGTATTAGGCGGATGAACGTTAAAGTACGTTAAATTTAGAAACTTGAGCAAAAAAAAACGTGCTGACCTCTATACAACATTGTCAACAAAATACATTTATTATACGTTTATTTAAAGTCTTTACTGAAATGGACATTTGGGTGAATGGGAAAAAAGTAAATTCGTTTGCCAATCACATCAATTAAACTAACGTTTAATGTGGAAAGTAGTGTGGAGGCTTTAAAATCTAATTTTTGGTTTCCATTTTGTAAAGATGACACAATAAACCGACTCAAAACACGTTGTGCCGTTAGGCCTAACGTTAATAAAAAAAGCTGTTGCGAATCTTCCCTCAGAAAACTTCCGTGGCTAAAAACGTATTTCTGATTCAATTTAACGTTACGTTCCAAAACAAGACAAAAATGTATATCTAAACCTTATATAATTCTAAGACACAAACACAATTAAAGATATTAAATTTTACGTTTTACTTACCAAAAACTATGTTTAATGAATCCGTGTCTGATGACAAAATGGCGCCTTCTCTTCTCTCCTCAAATCAGCTCGACCACTCCCCTCCCCCACAGTGATAGTGATATAGAGTCAGATTCATTTCCGCGAACCGGCTCATTCGGTTCATTTTGTGTCGGACGTGTGTACTTCGGCTCTACTTCAGAATGGCTCAGGACCGGCTCAAAAGAACGATTCGCTAAAGAGTCGAACATCACTGCACGTTCACTCATGCGTGTGATAAACAGTTCCCATCCTCATTCATGAAACAGGAGCAAAACACATTTTTGAGTAAATCGTTCGTAATGAATTCACAATGTGTATAAATCTAAATTAGGAAATTTTCTTTTCACATCCAAAATGCCTACTTACCACATTTGAGAAGAGTAAAGTTTAAACATGGTATTGACATGGTCTTCGGTCTTCTCGGCTGTGCTCTGCACAAAGTCTCGGGAATAAAGATGCGAATGCTTGATTTGGATACTATGTTGTCTCAACAAATGTTTTTAAGTTGAGACAACGATCACTCTATTGGGTGAACTTATAAACTCTTTGAGACTATCAAAACTTAAAATTTTAAATTGAGTGATCAAACTTAGATTGCAAGTTGTATCAACTTAAAAATATATGTTGAAACAACTAAATGACAAAATATTTTTACAGTGTGGCGCTTCTCCACTTCAGGGCACCATCAGGTTTAGTACGACTCGGCACAGTACAGCTCATTTCACTTCGGCTCATTTTGCTTTTCCACAGCAGTTTAGTAGCGCTTCAAAGTGGTGAGGATTATAATCTTATCCTCATGGTTGCGCCACCTCTACTGCTGTAGCATCATTGTGAATGTGACACAAACACACGCACAACACAGTAATGGAGTAATGGAGCATATCAATGGCAGATGGCAGCGAATCAAAATACTGTTAAAATACCAGAGAGTTTAGGAGATCTTCTAGCAAATAGTAGTCAACGTTCCATTTGTTTGCTCAAAATGCACAAGGGCAAGCTAATGTAGCATTTAACATTGCGTTAAGGGTCTCGATCTCGATATTACTGTCACAAAGTATATAACGAAATGCCAATATTATGTATTAAAATGCGCATTCATGAGTTGCAAATCCAATAATGCTGGTAATGATTCTCTCTGCCCAATCAGTGATGTGTGTGTGAACACGTCACATTTTTGTATCAGTGTGGTATGTTTGGAATCTCAATCGAGGTGGTACTACATAAAGTATCTAGATACTGTGCCCAATGCAAAACCCCCTAAAAGTGAGCTGTATCACGCCGTACCGTGCAGTACTACGCAGTGAAAAAGCCCATATGTTGACAGGTGATTAAGTTATTGGTAATATAATCCAGAAATAGCTGATGACCAAGCTCATCATTCAACTTTGCCAGCCCTTATGCCAGTAAACTTACAGAATCTACGCTAATTCATTTGATCTGGGATGTAGTAGGCAATATTTTATTTCATATTTTATTATATGGAAAGATATATGATCAGAATAAAATCTGTCATAATGTCAAGACGAATGCTACAAATCCGACTTCTGGAGTTTAATTGGATATCACAATTAAAACTTTATCAAGCTCATTTCTAAAAGAGAGGTCACGTATACTTAGAGAACCATGGTAACTTACTCTGTGAACCTAACCTGGTCAGGAGCAGGTTTTCTTTGGTAAACTCAGAGTTTCTTTCCATCTCCTTCCCCTTAAAAGAGCAAGCGGTGTTGCTCATTAATTCATTCATTAATACGGTCATTCTTGTTCATACAGAGACCATCAGTGACTCATGTCATATGTGCTTTTATAGAGGATCCTGTATGTAAAGAGACTGCATTCATTCATTTGGATGTTCTTTAATTTCAGGAGAAGAATTTAGGATCCGAGTGGAATTGTGTAATTTCCCTGCGCATTTAAATTAAAACTGTACCATTTTTCTTTACCGTGAATTAGATATATATCTCATCCTTACATAAATAACATCAACCACCATGGCTGTGTACTACATCAGAGCAGATTCTTTACTTACATTTGGTTGTTTTCTATGGAAGATGAGAAATTACTTAATAAAGTATATAAGTGCATGAATAAAGAAATGAATAAATGCAGAAATGAACTGATAAAAGTAATAAAAAACAACTTAGACGTGGAGCCACTCCTCCCCAAATCTTCTCTGAGCAGGGTTTGATCAGTCTGACTTTGATACGAGTGTATGACACCCTAACAAGTGTCCTATACAGCATGACGTGTCGCATATATCAGCACAGATGGGGAGTGAGAACAAAATAATTTTTTTTACAATGTTTGTTTCTTGTATTCATTCATTTACTGATTAATTCATTGATTTGATAACTGGTACGTCTATTTATTAATTTAAACTTAAGCCATTTTCACATTAGTCTTCCTCCTTTCAGCAGCCATGTTGCTTTTTTGGTGCTGTTGCCATTTGGGCTGTGCAAAATTCCGGATTTCAAAATTGAATTCAATTAAGAGAATGAATTTGAATTGACTCCACCCTACAGCATGTTGAATTGAATTTGAATTACAGGAAGAGGAATTGAATTCACTGCAATTCAGAGAAATTCATTCTCATCAAATATCAGTAAGACTGTGATACCTTTAACATACTTTTTTCTTCCTAATGGAAGTACTGACACTAACATTCATTTTCAACAGTAGAGAGGGGGAGAAGACCATATTAATTTTATGTAACAATACTTTCTGTCAGAGCCACTTGATGTGTATTAGTTGATGACGCCTTAGAAGTTGAAGTTAGAGGATGGCCATCTTCAAACTGATTTGGTTGGCTCGTGCCACTGCTTGATGCAGACTCCATCAAGATTTCAGGGTGTTTCTTCTGTAAGCAGAAACGCCAAACAATATTCTCCCAGTCTAAAGACTCTTCATCAGTTGGGATTTAGTTAAGCTCGGTTTCCCATATAATGTCAAAAAATTAATGGCCAAATATGTACTATTGTGTTAACATTTTATTGACTGAAAATGTGTTAGAATACGTTCATCTTGAAGATGAGTTCATTCAGAATCAACTACATTTAGCAGGTCAGCTGACTCAATTTCCGTCTCAAACATTCCCGTAGCGTTGCTGCTTCGAACTTTTTTTTTCAGTGCTTCGATAGACGGTCATTGGATAAACGCTGCGATTATGTCTGCCCACGGATGCTCATAGTCTCTGGAGGTGAAGGAAGTAGTGGGCTTGCCTGGACTCCAGGCTTCTGCATGACGATTGGGGGGTCTGTCGAAAGACTGCGTCTCCTTTGAATTGACAGCGATTTTGTATCTGTCATGTATGTATATACTGTGTTGGAGAACCAAGATGGTGGTGATGTGACTCCAATGTTGTTGTTATACAGTTACAAAAGTAAAACAGACTAGACAGTTCCTCCATATGCGGTCTCCTGTCATCAATACATTACATGGTGTCAGAAGTGATGAACAAAGTACAAAACGCAACAGTTAAAACCTATGGGGGCTCTTGGAAGGAAACCTAGCCGAAGGCTGGAGAGGATGGATTCAGTGATCTTGGAGAAATCCGACAAAATAAAGTGTGCAACTGCTTTCTGCATGTTGTGGGAGACGATGCAATCAAGGTATTCAACACTATTACATCTGATTATGATGTTGACGACTAAGACCTGACGTACCTGAGACATTTCTTCTTTCTTACTAGAGCAAAAGGCCAGTCAGAGTCTATTGATGCTTATGTGACAGACTTAAAGAATAAACCAAAGGATTGTGAATTTAAAGAACGTATGAGAGTCACTGATAAGGGACTGCGTTGTTTGTGGTATTACAAACGCCCAGATAAGAGGGTGGCTGCTGCAGGAACATGATCTGACATTACAGAGAGCAGTGGATATCTGCCGGGCTGGTGAAGGGGGTCAGAACCAGTTCAAATCACTGCATGAAGAAACAGAAATCCATGTGCACAAAATCAACAAGCAAAAGAACTGGAGAAAAGTGAAAGATTATGTTCAGCCAAAGAAAGAAACGTTCCAGATTGAATCCACAAGATGTGGATACAAACACGAAAAAGAAAGTTGTGCACAAACAGAGAAACAACGCCGAATACATGGAGTTGTGAAGATGAAATTTTCCTTGGCGCAATTGAAATGGAAGAGGGGGGAAGAAGAAGTGAAAAAGGAAGTGAACGGAAACTCTGAAAATGAACAAGAACAAACTGATAGTAAAGTTGGACACAGGTGCTGACTGTAATGTCATATCAGTGAGAGATCTGGAAGAGCTGAAAATCGACACAAAGGACATGAAAAATTCACGCTTCAAACTTATAACTTATTCAGGCCACAAGATGTCCCCCTGGGTCAGCAACGAATTGAATGCCAGCACAAAGATAAGCGGTATACTGTACTCTAGACTTTCCACTCAGACAGAAAAATGCATGTGCAATTCTAGGAAGAGAATCATCCACCGCTCTGGGAATAATTAATAGGATTTGTGAGATAAAAGGCAGGGTAAGGGGCATTTCTCGTACTTTTGATTTAATGCTCAGATCAAAAATAGGAAATGAAATAAAGGGGGGCACGACCGATTTTGATTTTGATATTTAAATTGTTCGATTTGCGTGAACCGGAAGTTATCTTCGTCTGTGTGTGTGTTGCACTTGGAAGTTTGCTGCAATTGCAAAAAGTTAAAAGAAGCCTGAAAAACCTCAATCTTGCAGTGATTGACTTTTAGTAATTTTGTATCGACACCATGGCCGCACTGGAATCATATGCTGATTTAATTAAAGACTTATTTGAAACTGTAGAGAAGAAACGAGTAGAGAAGAAAAGAGTATAGAAACTTGAGTCAGAACAGAACAGTAAGATGTTGGCGGAAGACATGTGTTTTCAGGCGTTTCTTAAAGATGGCTACAGAATCTGCAGATCTTGTAGCAGCAGGCAGATCATTCCACATAGGTGGAACAGATCCGGAGAAGGTGCGCGAGAGAGATTTTCTACCTTTATGGGATGGCACCACAAGACGCCGTTCGTTTGCAGAGCGTAGGGATCTGGCGGGTACATATGTCTGCAGTAGTGAGTGAAGATAAGGTGGTGCCAAACCAGTGGTGGTCTTGTAGGCCAGGAGCAGAGTCTTGAATTTGATGCGAGCGACTATAGGGAGCCAATGTAGCTTAATGAGTAGAGGAGTAACGTGTGCTCTCTTCGGTTCATTAAAGATGACTCTTGCCGCAGCATTCTGGATCATCTGTAGAGGTTTGGTTGTGCAAGCTGGAAGTCCTTCCAGTAGTGCATTGCAGTAGTCCAGTTTGGACAGGACTAGAGCCTGTACTAGGACTTGCGTAGCATGCTCTGATAGGAAGGGTCTAATTTTCCTGATATTGTAGAGGATGAATCTACAGGACCGGGTGGTGCTGGCAACTTGATCTGTGAAGTTGAGCTGATCATCGATCACCACTCCCAGGTTTCTTGTCCCCCTGGGTCAAGAAACACATAAAGAGATTTCCACTACGCTGCAGAAGATGAGTATCCAGCGATGTTCTGAAATGAGTGTGAGAAGATTCTGTGTTCAGCACAACCTTAAGCGAAAAAGTCAATCACTGGCAGATCCTCAGCTATTTCACTTCCTGCCCTCCATCTGAATTTCGCGCTCTCGCGATGCAGCAGCGTGACGTCACGTGAAACCAACCTATTGAATATGAAAAGAACGAATGATACACGGATTCGTGTATCATCTGATCATTTGATTATTCCATTCAATTCAACAAACGGGAAAAGAAAAAACTGTCGATATTTCGTTTTTCTTTATGCACTTTTTTGGGGGAAACTATGTTTTTCTTATTTCACATTGAAACGGGAAATCCAATAAAAAAATAAACCAAATCGAAATAACCACCCGAATTACTGTTTTTTCATTTTGGGGTGATTTCGCAAGTATTCTGCGAGCGCACGATTTGCGCAATGCACAGCGGCTTACCGAGATCGGCTCGCACTAAATCCTTGGTGTTTTCAGTCTGACGTCATCACGCAACTCTGTTTTTTAGCAAGTTTAACATTCATATGTAGTTTATATGGTTAGAGTTAGGCTAGAGTTAGTATATGGGTTAGGGTGAAGTACCGGGATCAAGTGCATGCGGTCTTGCGAAACTCGAAATGGATGCATTTACATATGCTTCGTTTGTACTTTTCACTCCCGTTAAAAGAGTCAAACTGAGAGAGGAGAACATGACGGTGGAAAATATAAAAAAATATAATATTGGACAATGCCTAACGTTCACGGTCCGTGTACGTTTTATTCATTTGATATCCTATTTGAAATAAATTATCGGAAACTGAAAGATGAGTCGTTTTTTGTTTTTTTGTTTAGTTCACCAAACGAAAAATAACATTTCGGCCCGATTTTTCGTTTGCCGTTTAAAAAACGTATTTTGGAATCAATATGGGATTCGTATATGTGGGCGGTGCATTAACGCCCCTTTCACCCGATTGGTCAAATCGCTCACCATTCTGTACGGACTTGATTCTACACAGCAGATTAAGAGTCTGTACGAGTGCGACATTGACAAGTGTTTGTACTTTAATATATGTTTACTTGAACCACCAGACAGCCTCGCACATCTTAGGCCCGCTAGGTTAAGAGGGACGCGCACACTGGACTTTCTCTTGTTTGCTGTGCACCCTGTCACACAGCAGTTTTAGGCATTGTTCTGTTTTTGTTATAAATCAGAAATAGCAAGGAGGCATTTTACCGCAATAAAAAGTCGGTTGGATTGTTCCCCGGTGTGGGCGTGGCCTAAATGCGCTCTCTCTTAATGCGCTAGCTCAAGTTCAAAGTCTACTCCTGATACAAGTTGTGCCAATTTTCACTTATTTTAACGTTCATTGTTATATAAAAAATGGATGAATAGGCTCCATATCACGAACTTGAATACAGATCATTTAGATCAAACTCCAAAAATTCCACGACGACCATAATTCTTAATGCTGTCCACAAGAGGGGGTGTCAGTCTCTTTCAATCTACTTGATCCACTCTCCGTACAGATAAAGTAACAAATATATCTATACATTTAATCTGCACTGCCATGAATATGTCGTAGCTGTATGTCTGAGAACAAACATCACACATAAGGAACATCAATGAATCTGCTCAGTTGGGAGCCTGCATGCAGATGTGTATGTTAGTTTGTTAAACACAAAATTTAATTCTGCAAAAACGTTTATTTTATTCTCATAACATCACATGTAACCAAACGAAATGTGACCTGAAATGTTTTAGAAATTTGAGTCAATTTATCACAAATAATTTTCTTTCAACAGCAACAATTTTATAGTGCAAGTTTATGAACATTGCTAAACTTAAAACAGCATTCTGTAATGATGATTCTTTAAGGAGAAATAGTTCACGCCATCTATAAAAAACATGTGAAGGGGTGGATTCCTTAGCTCCAACTATATAGATTCAATTACATCCTTTTGTGTAGTTATTATAAACAAATAAATTATTGATCAGTTATATTCCAATAATAAATAATTCAATCAATATTCTTCTGCCCAATAATTATTGTGATCTGAGTAAATTATATGTACAGTATGCATGTATGTATGTACAGTGAGGGAAATAATTGTTTGATCCCCACACTGATTTTGTAAGTTTGCCTGCTTACAAAGAAATGCAGGATCTATAATGTTTAGGTTTATTTTAACTGATAGAACCTGAAAATCAACCAAATTATCAGTGGAAAAATGTATATAAAGGTTATAAATTGATTTGCATTTCAGTCAGTGAAATAAATATTTGATCCCCTACCAACAAGCAAGAATTGCAAAGGTTGGTTATGTGCCTACATGGCCCACAGATTAGTCCTGTCACTTTAAGACAGTACTCCTAAATCATCTTGTTATGTATATAAAAGAGGCCTGCCAACAGAATCTGTATCTCCCATTTCAACCTCTCCACCACTATGGTCAACCAAAGAGTGGCTTAAGGAGACGCACATTAAATGTCCTAGCCAGTCTCTAGACCCTAGTCCTATAGAAAATCTGTGAAGGAGGCTAAAATTACAATTTACTGAGCGACAGCCAAGAAACCTTAAAGATTGACAGATGAGTGGACTCAATAATATCCTGACACATGTGTAAACCTGCTGACCAACGATCAGAAATGTCTGACCTCTGTGCTTGCCAACAAGGGTTTCTCCAGCAAGTACAAAGTTATGTTTTGCTTGGGGATCAAAATCTTATTTCACTGACTGAAATGCAAATCAATTTATAACCTTTATATAACATTTTCCCCAGATTTTTTGTTGTTGATATTCTGTCTCTATCAGTTAAAATAAACCTACTGTAAAAATGATGGACCCTTCATTTCTTTGTAAGCAGGCAAACTTAAATCATCAGGGGATCAAATAATTATTTCCCTCATTGTATGTATGATGAACAATAGTTTTAGCATTTGTCTTTTGTTTTAGTTTTTAGTTTAGGCATCGACTCTTTGTTGTTTAAAATAAGAGCTTTATCTGGTTGTGAGAATGTACATATCACTATGTTTTGGAAATGTTTGAGATTAAGCTTGAGGGAGCAGTGTGTGTGTGTGTGTGTGTGTGTGTGTGTGTGTGTGTGTGTGTGTGTGTGTCTGTGTGTGTGTGTGTGTGTGTGTGTGTGTGTGTGTCTGTGTGTGTGTGTGTGTGTGTGTGTGTGTGTGTGTCTGTGTGTGTGTGTGTGTGTGTGTGTCTGTGTGTGTGTGTGTGTGTGTGTGTCTGTGTGTGTGTGTGTGTGTGTGTGTGTGTGTGTGTGTGTCTGTGTGTGTGTGTGTGTGTGTGTCTGTGTGTGTGTGTGTGTGTGTGTGTCTGTGTGTGTGTGTGTGTGTGTGTGTGTGTGTGTGTGTCTGTGTGTGTGTGTGTGTGTGTCTGTGTGTGTGCGTGCGTGTGTGTGTGTGCGTGCGTGCGTGCGTGCGTGCGTGCGTGTGTTTGGTGGTGGAATGACTATATGTAGGTGACCGGATTAGCTAACCGTGTTGTCATACAGTATTGAAGATATGCTGTGAATTGAACATCCTTGTGTACTGTAGATATTCTCCAAATTATCTTTGGCTTATTTGTATCAGTACCTATTGTTTGATTGCTCCTGTTTGACATATCGCTTATTGCTCCCTGAACTCTCTGTAAATCTCTTTGGATAAAAACATCTGCTAAATGACTAAATGTTAATGTAAATATATAGTTTTATCATTTTGGTTTTGTAACAATTTCTGAATAAGCTCACGCTTATCCATTTATTATCCTAAATTAGATGCATCTGTTTGAGGTCGTTAGCTGCATAAAGACACCTGTCCACCCCATACAATCAGTAACAATCCAACTACTAACATGGCCAAGACCAAAGAGCTGTCCAAAGACACTAGAGACAAAATTGTACACCTCCACAAGGCTGGAAAGGGCTACGGGGAAATTGCCAAGCAGCTTGGTGAAAAAAGGTCCACTGTTGGAGCAATCATTAGAAAATGGAAGAAGCTAAACATGACTGTCAATCTCCCTCGGACTGGGGCTCCATGCAAGATCTCACCTCGTGGGGTCTCAATGATCCTAAGAAAGGTGAGAAATCAGCCCAGAACTACACGGGAGGAGCTGGTCAATGACCTGAAAAGAGCTGGGACCACCGTTTCCAAGGTTACTACACTAAGACGTCATGGTTTGAAATCATGCATGGCACGGAAGGTTCCCCTGCTTAAACCAGCACATGTCCAGGCCCGTCTTAAGTTTGCCAATGACCATTTGGATGATCCAGAGGAGTCATGGGAGAAAGTCATGTGGTCAGATGAGACCAAAATAGAACTTTTTGGTCATAATTCCACTAAACGTGTTTGGAGGAAGAAGAATGATGAGTACCATCCCAAGAACACCGTCCCTACTGTGAAGCCTGGGGGTGGTAGCATCATGCTTTGGGGGTGTTTTTCTGCACATGGGACAGGGCGTCTGGACTGTATTAAGGAGAGGATGACCGGGGCCATGTATTGCGAGATTTTGGGGAACAACCTCCTTCCCTCAGTTAGAGCATTGAAGATGGGTCGAGGCTGGGTCTTCCAACATGACAATGACCCGAAGCACACAGCCAGGATAACCAAGGAGTGGCTCTGTAAGAAGCATATCAAGGTTCTGCCGTGGCCTAGCCGGTCTCCAGACCTAAACCCAATAGAGAATCTTTGGAGGGAGCTCAAACTCTGTGTTTCTCAGCGACACGCTAGAAACCTGACTGATCTAGAGAAGATCTGTGTGGAGGAGTGGGCCTAAATCCCTCCTGCAGTGTGTGCAAACCTGGTGAAAAACTACAGGAAACGTTTGACCTCTGTAATTGCAAACAAAGGCTACTGTACCAAATATTAACGTTGATTTTCTCAGGTGTTCAAATACTTATTTGCAGCTGTATCATACAAATAAATAGTTAAAAAATCATACATTGTGATTTCTGGATTTTTTTTAGATTATGTCTCTCACAGTGGACATGGACCTACGATGACAATTTCAGACCCCTCCATGATTTCTAAGTGGTAGAACATGCAAAATAGCAGGGTGTTCAAATACTTATCTTCCTCACTGTAACTCTGCTTTATAAATGGGTTTCTCATTCTCAATGGGCGTGAGCTTATTCAGAAATTGTTACAAAACCAAAATGATAAAACTATATATTTACATCAACATTTAGTCATTTAGCAGACGCTTTTATCCAAAGAGGTTTACAGAGAGTTCAGGGAGCAATAAGCGATATGTCAAACAGGAGCAATCAAACAATAGGTACTGATACAAATAAGCCAAAGATAATTTGGAGAATATCTACAGTACACTTGGATGTCCAATTCACAGCATATCTTCAATACTGTATGACAACAGATGCCCTAGTTTAGGCACAACACGGTTAGCATATCTATAAATCTGGTCTTCTACATACAGTCATTCCACCACCAAACACACACACACACACACACACACACACAGACACACACACACACAAACACACACACACACACACACACAGACACACACACACACACACACACACACTGCTCCCTCAAGCTTAATCTCAAACATTTCCAAAACATAGTGATATGTACATTCTCACAACCAGATAAAGCTCTTATTTTAAACAACAAAGAGTCGATGCCTAAACTAAAAACTAAAACAAAAGACAAATGCTAAAACTATTGTTCATCATACATACAATGAGGGAAATAATTATTTGATCCCCTGATGATTTAAGTTTGCCTGCTTACAAAGAAATGAAGGGTCCATCATTTTTATGGTAGGTTTATTTTAACTGATAGAGACAGAATATCAACAACAAAAAATCTGGGGAAAATGTTATATAAAGGTTATAAATTGATTTGCATTTCAGTCAGTGAAATAAGAATTTGATCCCCAAGCAAAACATTACTTTGTACTTGATGGAGAAACCCTTGTTGGCAAGCACAGAGGTCAGACATTTCTGATCGTTGGTCAGCAGGTTTACACATGTGTCAGGATATTATTGAGTCCACTCGTCTGTCAATCTTTAAGGTTTCTTGGCTGTCGCTCAGTAAATTGTAATTTTAGCCTCCTTCACAGATTTTCTATAGGACTAGGGTCTAGAGACTGGCTAGGACATTTAATGTGCGTCTCCTTAAGCCACTCTTTGGTTGACCATAGTGGTGGAGAGGTTGAAATGGGAGATACAGATTCTGTTGGCAGGCCTCTTTTATATACATAACAAGATGATTTTGGAGTACTTTCTTAGAGTGACAGGACTAATCTCCTAGACAGGAGATGGTGGTCTAGTGGGTTAAACCACTGAACTGGTAATCAAAAGGTTGCTGGTTGGATCCCAGCAGCCACCACCAGTGTGTCCTTGAGCAAGACACTTTACTCCATGTTGCTCCAGGGGGATTGTCCCTGTAATAAGTGCACTGTAAGTCGCTTTGGATTAAAGCGTCTGCCAAATGACTAAATGTAAATGTAAATGTAATCTGTGGGCCATGTAGGCACATAACCAATCTTTGGGGCCAGAATTCTTGCTTGTTGGTAGGGGATCAAATATTTATTTCACTGACTGAAATGCAAATCAATTTATAACCTTTATATACATTTTTTCCACTGATATTTTGGTTGATTTTCAGGTTCTATCAGTTAAAATAAACCTAAACATTATAGATCCTGCATTTCTTTGTAAGCAGGCAAACTTACAAAATCAGTGTGGGGATCAAACAATTATTTCCATCACTGTACATACATACATGCATACTGTACATATAATTTACTCAGATCACAATAATTATTGGGCAGAAGAATATTGATTGAATTATTTATTATTGGAATATAACTAATCAATAATTTATTTGTTTATAATAACTACACAAAAGGATGTAATTGAATCTATATAGTTGGAGCTAAGGAATCCACCCCTTCACATGTTTTTTATAGATGGCGTGAACTATTTCTCCTTAAAGAATCATCATTACAGAATGCTGTTTTAAGTTTAGCAATGTTCATAAACTTGCACTATAAAATTGTTGCTGTTGAAAGAAAATTATTTGTGATAAATTGACTCAAATTTCTAAAACATTTCAGGTCACATTTCGTTTGGTTACATGTGATGTTGTGAGAATAAAATAAACGTTTTTGCAGAATTAAATTTTGTGTTTTACAAACTAACATACACATCTGCATGCAGGCTCCCAACTGAGCAGATTCATTGATGTTCCTTATGTGTGATGTTTGTTCTCAGACATACAGCTACGACATATTCATGGCAGTGCAGATTAAATGTATAGATATATTTGTTACTTTATCTGTACGGAGAGTGGATCAAGTAGATTGAAAGAGACTGACACCCCCTCTTGTGGACAGCATTAAGAATTATGGTCGTCGTGGAATTTTTGGAGTTTGATCTAAATGATCTGTATTCAAGTTCGTGATATGGAGCCTATTCATCCATTTTTTTTATAACAATAAACATTAAAATAAGTGAAAATTGGCACAACTTGTATCAGGAGTAGACTTTGAACTTGAGCTAGCGCATTAAGAGAGAGCGCATTTAGGCCACGCCCACACCGGGGAACAATCCAACCGACTTTTTATTGCGGTAAAATGCCTCCTTGCTATTTCTGATTTATAACAAAAACAGAACAAGACTAAAACTGCTGTGTGACAGGGTGCACAGCAAACAAGAGAAAGTCCAGTGTGCGCGTCCCTCTTAACCTAGCGGGCCTAAGATGTGCGAGGCTGTGGTGGTTCAAGTAAACATATATTAAAGTACAAACACTTGTCAATGTCGCACTCGTACAGACTCTTAATCTGCTGTGTAGAATCAAGTCCGTACAGAATGGTGAGCGATTTGACCAATCGGGTGAAAGGGGCGTTAATGCACCGCCCACATATACGAATCCCATATTGATTCCAAAATACGTTTTTTAAACGGCAAACGAAAAATGAAAAATCGGGCCGAAATGTTATTTTTCGTTTGGTGAACTAAACAAAAAACACAAAAAACGACTCATCTTTCAGTTTCCGATAATTTATTTCAAAAAGGATATCAAATGAATAAAACGTACACGGACCGTTCACATACAATACTTTCCAGAGCTTAAACAGTCGAAGTTTGTTAGCATTTTGCTTTTAATATGTGACATTTTAGTGGACAGTTAGCCACAGCTTGCTAGCAGCAGCAAAGGTGTAAATCCATACTTTACGGTTGTAATTTAGAAGTTATGTGACGCAAACAGCCCCTCCCCCCGTAACGTCACTCAACCAAATGCATTAGGTTCCCCCAGCAAAAACTACAGTTCTGCTATAGTAATTCGCAAAATTGTTCAGTTTGTGTTGAAACTGTGAGATTTTTATGTCATTTGCACTTAACATTACATCAGTTTTACCTTAATTCACCTAGTAAACTGCCAAATGATTGCAGTCAAATCTAGGGAATCTTTTCCTTTATGCAGATTTTGCTTGCATTAGGCTACTGTTTTTAGGAAACATGCCAGAGCCTGTACCGGCCCGTAATAATGTTGCAGTGTTCCCCAGAATGCATATGGCATCTTTTTCCTACATCTCGTGATATGTCACTTTATTTATAAACATTTCATGAATATGAAACATCTACAGCTAAAGACATTTTAATTATAACTGATCGATCGCATTTGTGAAGAGCGTGATGCCGCGCTCGCAGAAGTCCGTGCGAAATTACCCCAAAATAAAAAAACAGTAATTAGAGTCGTTATTTCGTTTTGGTTCGTGTATTTGTTGGATTTCCCGTTTTAAGATGAGATAAGAAGAAAACCATAGTTTTTTTTAATTGTACATACAGAAAAACAGAAAAACGAAATATCGATTCTTTTTTTCCTTTCCCGTTTGTTTTATTGAATGGAATAATCAAATGATCAGATGATACACGGACCATTGAACTTTAGATAAATAATAATAATCAAATGTCATTTTATGAGCCCTAATTTTCTAGAATTACTGAGAAATTTGTATGTTATATTCAGAGTTATTTCAAACAATGTATTCGTATTGGTAATTAAGTGACAGCTTCTTTCCCCAAGCAGTCAGACTCTTAAACTCTTGACTTTCACAATCTACTCATTAGCACTGCACTTTATCACCCACGAACACGCACAACTTTAAACATTGTCTTACTGTAATACACAATACATATCAATCACTGTACACTACACACATTGTGTGTACATTAGCTGCTATTTATTTAGTTATTTGTAAATTATGTGTCATTATCCAGTGTACACTACGCACATTGTGTACATTTGCTGCTGTGTATTATTATTATGTATATTACGTGTCCATTCATCCATTTTCTTCCGTTTATCCGGGGCCGGGTCGCAAGGGCAGCAATCTAAGCAGGGATGCCCAGACTTCCCTCTCCCTAGACACTTCCTCCAGCTCTTCCGGGGGGACACCGAGGCGTTCCCAGGCCAGCCGGGAGACATAGTCCCTCCAGCGTGTCCTAGGTCTTCCCCGGGGTCTTCTCCCGGTGGGACATGCCCGGAACACCTTCCCGGGAAGGCGTCCAGGGGGCATCCGGAAAAGATGCCCAAGCCACCTCAGCTGGCCCCTCTCGATGTGGAGGAGCAGCGGATCTACTCTGAGCTCCTCCCGAGTGACCGAGCTTCTCACCCTATCTCTAAGGGATCGCCCAGCCACCCTGCGGAGAAAGCTCATTTCGGCCGCCTGTATCCGGGATCTTGTCCTTTCGGTCATGACCCACAGCTCATGACCATAGGTGAGGGTAGGAACGTAGATTGACCGGTAAATCGAGAGCTTCGCCTTGCGACTCAGCTCCTTCTTCACCACGACAGACCGGTACAGCGACCGCATTACTGCAGAAGCTGCACCGATCCGTCTGTCAATCTCCCGTTCCATCCTTCCCTCACTCGTGAACAAGACCCCCAGATACTTGAACTCCTCCACTTGAGGCAGGGACTCTCCACCTACCTGAAGTGGGCAAGCCACCCTTTTCCGACTGAGAACCATGGCCTCAGATTTGGAGGTGCATATTCTCATACCAGCTGCTTCACACTCGGCTGCAAACCGTCCCAGTGCATGTTGAAGGTCCTGGTCTGATGGGGCCAGCACGATGACATCATCCGGAAAGAGCAGAGATGAAATCATGTGGTCCCCAAACCCGACGCCCTCCGGCCCCTGGCTGCGCCTAGAAATTCTGTCCATAAAAATTCTGAACAGAACCGGCGACAAAGGACAGCCCTGCCGGAGTCCAACATGCACCGGAAACAAGTCTGACTTACTGCCGGCAATGCGAACCAAGCTCCTGCTCCGGTCGTACAGGGACCGGATAGCCCTTAGCAAAGGGTCCCGAATCCCATACTCCTGGAGCACCCTCCAAAAGATGCCGCGAGGGACACAGTCGAATGCCTTCTCCAAATCCACAAAACACATGTGGATTGGTTGGGCAAACTCCCATGAACCCACGAGCACCCTGGAGAGGGTATAGAGCTGGTCCAGTGTTCCACGACCGGGATGAAAACCATATTGTTCCTCCTGGATCCGAGGTTCTACCATCGGTCGGATTCTCCTCTCCAGTACCCTGGCATAGACTTTCCCGGGGAGGCTGAGAAGTGTGATCCCCGATAGTTGGAGCACACCCGCCGGGCCCCCTTCTTTAAAAGAGGGACCACCACCCCGGTTTTCCAGTCCAAGGGCACTGTCCCCGACCGCCACGCGGTGCTGCAGAGGCGTGTCAGCCAAGACAGCCCCACAACATCCAGAGACTTGAGGAACTCAGGGCGGATCTCATCCACCCCCGGTGCCCTGCCACCGAGGAGTTTCTTGACCACCTCGGTGACTTCAGCCCGGGTGATGGACGAGTCCGCCTCTGAGCCCTCAGCCTCTGCCTCCTCAATGGAGGACGTGACGGCAGGGTTAAGGAGATCCTCGAAGTATTCCTTCCACCGCCCGATGATATCCCCGGTCGAGGTCAACAGCTGCCCCCCTCCACTGTAAACAGCGTTGGTAGGGCACTGCTTCCCCCTCCTGAGGCGCCGGACAGTTTGCCAGAATCTCTTCGAGGCCGACCGATAGTCTTTCTCCATGGCCTCACCAAACTCCTCCCAGGCCCGAGTTTTTGCCTCCCCAACCACCCGGGCTGCAGTCCACTTGGCCTGTCAGTACCTGTCAGCTGCCTCAGGAGTCCCACAAGCCAGCCAGGCCCGATAGGACTCCTTCTTCAGCTTGACGGCATCCCTTACTTCCGGTGTCCACCACCGGGTTCGGGGATTGCCGCCTCGACAGGCACCGGAGACCTTACGGCCACAGCTCCGAGTGGCCACGTTGACAATGGAGGTGGAGAACATGGTCCACTCGGACTCAATATCTCCAGACTCCCTCGGGATCTGGTCGAAGCTCTGCCGGAGGTGGAAGTTGAAGATCTCTCTGACAGGGGATTCGGCCAAACGTTCCCAACAGACCCTCACAGTACGTTTGGGTCTGCCGAGTCTGTCCAGCTTCCTCCCCCGCCATCGGATCCAACTCACCACCAGTTGGTGATCAGTTGACAGCTCCGCCCCTCTCTTCACCCGAGTGTCCAAGACATACGGCCGTAGGTCAGATGAAACAACCAAAAAGTCAATCATCGACCTCCGGCCAAGGGTGTCCTGATGCCATGTGCACTGATGGACACCCTTATGCTTGAACATGGTGTTCGTTATGGCCAAGCTGTAACTAGCACAGAAGTCCAATATCTGAACACCACTCGGGTTCAGATCAGGGGGGCCGTTCCTCCCAATCACGCCCATCCAGGTGTCACTGTCGTTGCCCACGTGGGCTTTGAAGTCCCCCAGCAGAACGACGGAGTCCCCAGTCGGGGCGCTTTCCAGCACCCCTCCCAGAGTCTCCAAGAAGGCCGGGTACTCTACACAGCCGTTTGGCCCGTAGGCGCACACGACAGTGAGAGACCTATCCCCGACCCGAAGGCGCAGGGAAGCAACCCTCTCGTTCACCGGGGTAAACTCCAACACATGGCGGCTGAGCTGGGGGGCTATAAGCAAACCCACACCGGCCCGCCGCCTTTCACCATGGGCAACTCCAGAGTGGTGAAGAGTCCATCCTCCCCCGAGGAGTGTGGTTCCAGAGCCCAAGCTGTGGGTAGAGGTGATCCCGACTATCTCTAGTCGGAATCTCTGAACCTCACGCACAATCTCAGGCTCCTTCCCCGTCAGAGAGGTGACGTTCCATGTCCCTAGAGCTAGATTCCGCGTCCAGGGATCGGGTTGTCGAGGCCCCCGCCTGCCGCCCGATCCACTTTGCACCGGCCCCTTACGGTCCCTCCTGCAGGTGGTGGGTCCACGGGAGGGTGGCCCCACGTCGCTCCTTCGGGCTGAGCCCGGCCGGCCCCCTGTAGGGGGGCCCGACCACCAGGCGCTTGCATACGAGCTCCAACCCCGGGCCTGGCTCCAGGGTTGGGCTCCGGCTGCGCCATGCCGGGCGACGTCACGGTCCTCCGAATTTTTGGCTTCATAAGGGATTTTGAACGTGTCATTTCTTGTATTCTGGTGTAAAATTTGTAGAGAAATGTTTACTGTGTAAATGTGTACAAGAAATGTCTGTCATACTGCCATGTTGGTTGGAACTGCACCCAAGTTTTTTCACCTACTGTTGCACCTGTGTTTATGGTTGAGGGACAATAAAGGGATTTGATAGTTAGCAAAAATTATTACAAATATATTCTGTTATTTATTTACTTCTTATTTATGTTGATCACATTTCATGTTATGTTAAAATAAATCTTACTTTTTCAAATTTTCTGATATTTTTATTTATTTATTTTGCATAGTAGGGGCGCAATCTAAAATCTTACCTAGGGCACCAACAGAGGCTGGGCCGGCCCTGGTGGTGAATGCCAATCAAGGATTCCAGCTGATCCGATTGGATGATAACAGCTCTAAACTTTGTACCTTTACCACTCCTTTAGAGAGGTTTTACAGTTTTTAAACGCTTCCGTTTGGAATATCGTCGGCTCCAGAAGTGTTCCAAGTGTGTTTGTCTCAAATTCTAGAAGGAATGGAAGGAGTGGTTAACGTGATGGATGACATTCTGGGCCCAGTAAACTTCGCCGCTAAGTCTAGTCTCGTTTACTAGCAATTAATTAGGACTTATTAGTCTTACTTTTCATATTTCAATTAGCCCAATCTACCTTTTTATGTAACTGATTTAAATAAGGTATTTTTTTTATTAGATTCAACTTTATTGTCATTATGCAGAGTACAAGTACAGAGCTAATGAAATGCAGTTAGCATCTAACCAAAAGTGCAAGAGTATAGTGTTATATATACATGAAAGTGCAGAGTAAGTGAAGCTAAGATTTACAGAATGTACAGTATTGAGCAGAGTATATACAGAATATAAATAAGAATGCAATGTAGAGATTGTATAGACATTATGAACAGAGCAATGTAGGATTATAAATACATATTATGAAAAGCAGCAACGTGAGAACAGTGATAATAAGTACATATGGATGAGTGTGCAAAGTATTGTTAGAATGTATTCTATGCTAATAACAGTAGTACAATGATATTTTTATAGAGTAGTTTACTGTGCTTTGTACAGTAACAACTTGGACAGTTTACAGTGATATAGTTAGAACAATGTGCAGTCTGTGCAAAATATGAATAGTGCAAATACATATATGTAAAGTACTTTTACCAGTGCAGAAATAAATCAGGTGCCGGTTAGATATGGGAGTGGCGTTCAGAAGGGTCACGGCCTCGGGGAAGAAGCTCTTCCTTAGCCTGCTAGTCCGAGAACGTAGGCTCCTGTAACTCCTGCAGGATGGAAGGAGGGTGAAAAGTCCATTGTTAGGGTGAGAGGCATCCTTGATGATGTTTCTTGCCCTACCAAGACAGCGCTTGTGATGGATGTTCTCAATGGAAGTTAACTGGGTGCTGGTGATCCGTTGAGCAGTTTTCACCACCCGCTGGAGTGCTTTGCGGTCAGATGCGGAGGAGTTGCTATACCATACTGAGATGCAGTTTGTGAGTATGCTCTCAATGGTACCGCGGTATAATTCCACAAGGATCCTTGGATTCAGGTGAACTTTCTTAAGGCTCCGTAAGAAGTGACCAGAATGGAGGTGTTATGGGACCAGCCGAGGTCATCAGAGATGTGGATGCCATGGAACTTGTAACTTGACACAAGTTCCACTACAGCTCCATTGATGTAGATGGGTGTGTGCATGACTCCTAGTCCGCCTGAAGTCCACAATGATCTCCTTTGTCTTCTGGGTGTTTAGTTCTAGATTGTTGGTGGCACACCACACAGCCAGGTGCTGCACCTCATCCCTGTAGGCAGACTCATCATCATCTTTGATCAGACCTACCACCGTGGTGTCATCTGCAAATTTGATTATGGTGTTGGAGCCATAAACAGGAACTAAGTCATGGGTGAATAGGGAGTACAGGAGAGGGCTCAGTACGCAGCCCTGTGGCACACCGGTGTACAGGGTGATGATGGAGGAGGAGAGGTTATCTAATTTAACAGACTGAGGTCTGTAAGTCAGAAAATCTAGAATCCAATTGCAGATGGGTGTGCTGATTCCAAGCTGGCTGAGCTTGGAGATCAGCTTGGAGGGGATTACAGTGTTAAATGCAGAACTGAAATCTATGAACAGCATTCTCACATGTGTGTTTTGACTACCCAGGTGGGTGAGGGCAGAGTGAAGTGCCGTTGAGATGGCGTCCTCTGTTGACCTATTGCGGCGATAGGCAAATTGAAATGGGTCTAGTGTAGTAGGGAGACAGGACTTTAAGTGGGATGCAACCAGCCTCTCAAAGCACTTGGCAATGATGGGGGGGAGTGCAACAGGACGCAAGTCGTTAGGCACCGAGGCAGTGGAGTGTTTCGGTACTGGTACGATGGTGGAGGTTTTGAAGATAGTGGGGACAGTTGTTTGGGCCAGGGACAGATTGAAAATGTCCGTGAGGACCTCAGCCAGCTGCTCCGCACAGGCTTTAAGCACACGACCAGGTATTCAGTCAGGACCAGCTGCCTTCTGTGCATTCACCTTACGCAGAGTAGAGTAGACATCTGATGTGGAGAGTGTGTGAGGCAGTTCACTGGGTTGATGTTCCGCTTTGAGTGAGATCTCCTTATTATTTTGATCAAAACGAGCATAAAAGTGATTGAGCTCGTAAGGGAGGGAGGCAGGGCTTGAGGGGGTCACAGTATTAGGTGGTTTGTAATCTGTGATAGACTGTATGCCTTGCCACATACGCCGGGGGTCTGAAGAATTGAAGTGTTCTTCAATCCTCTGTTTAAGTGCGTGTTTGGCCTGGCAGATACCCTTCCTCAAGTTGGCTCTGGCTGAGCTGTAAGCCTCCCGGTCTCCAGACCTGAAGGCTGCATCTCTTGCTTTGAGTAGTAGGCGAACCTCTCTGTTCATCCAGGGCTTCTGATTGGGGAAAATTTAATTTTTTTTGTGTGTGGTCACCCTGCCCACACATCTGTTGATGTGCTCCAAGACAGATTTGTTGTATGTGTCATTGTTAATCTGAGAGTTTGTGGTGGCCTGGGCAGCAAACTCACTCCAGTCTGTGTGCTGGAATTGGTGTTGAAGAGTTGAGTCAGCACCTTCCAGACAGATTTTAACAGTCCTTATTATAGGTTTCACACATTTGATGACCGGGGTATACTTGGGGAGCAGGAACAAAGAGAGGTGGTCAGACTGACCCAGGTGGGGGAGGGGTGTGACTTTGTAGGCATCAGTCACATTAGTATAAACGTGGTCCAATGTTTTGTGTCCCCTTGTAGTGCATGAGACATTTTGGTGAAATTTAGGGAGAGCAGATCTTAAAGTGCAGTGATTGAAGTCCCCAGCAACAATAAAGGCTCCATCCGGTTGCAGGGTTTGTAATTTGCTAATAGCATCCCATAGTTCTTTCATAGCCACTAAAGCATTAGCGTCCCGAGGTACATAAACTTCAACAGCAACAATGCAAGTAAACTCACGTGGTAGATAGAATGGCCTGCACCTGATAATCAGGAACTCCAGATCAGCAGAGCAGTGGGTATCAACAATGATACCCCACCACCCTTGTTTTTACCAGTGGCTGCTGCTACTCTGTCAGCCCTGAAGAAGGACCGTCCATCCATATGGACCACGCTGTTTGGGACATCGTTGCAGAGCCATGTTTCAGTGAAGAACATAACGTTACAGTCCGTAAGTCATTTCTGTGTGAGAGTCCAGATCTTTAGTTCGTCCATCTTGTTTATCAGAGACCGTATATTGGCAAGGAAAGCGCTAGGTAGAGCTGGTCGATGTGGGTTTAGCCTTAGCTTATCACGCAGCCCCCCACGCTTTCCCCCTCTTTGTTTATGGTCTCGACGCCGAGCACTTCCGGTCGGTGCACTTGCCCGCGGTGATCTCAGTAGCTCCGGGGGGAGTTTGCTGAAGTCGAAAGGATGATCTAAAAATATGTTGGAACACCGTTTGTTGATGTCCAAAAGTGACTGTTTAATATATCTGTAGTTCGCATAACTGAATCGCGCGAAAACAAATGAAATAACCAGGTAGATTAACACTATTTTCCGAAATCTGGTAAGACGCTGAGCCTCGCGATGTGTTAGAACCACCATCTTGTATGTTTTAAAAAAAAAGATGATGACCTTCTAAGAAACCGTTTATGCCACGACACCAGAACGGTGTTCAGCCCCAACAAAAAAACGCTTTCTAAATGGAAACGGTGGTGCGGTTGAACACCCTCCAGTGATGACCCAAGAGTTGAACTATGTCAGCTGAGAAGGCCATTCTTTGTTCTTTTTGAAGAATTTTCTAAGCTTGATAAAATCGGTATAAATACGTGTTGAATACTGCAAAATACATCTCTTCTAATATCTTCAATTGTTGTGTATAATGAGCTGCAGCGGACACATTTGAACGACTTTACTTAGAACCATTGTGCAAGCTGTCTTTTTAAAGGTACAGTGTGTAGCATTTTGAAGAATTTATTTACCAAAATGTAATATATGATACAAAACTATGTTGTGAGCGGTGAATAAATACCTCACAAAATGAACCGAAATGTTTATATTACCTTACAATGAGACATTTTATGTATATACACGTGGGCACACCCTTCCATGTAATATATCAAATTGCACAGCCATGTTTCTATAGTAGCACTACACGGACAAACTGAGGATGCACGGGACTATGTTCTTCTTCTTGCGCTGTGTTTAGGAGGCAGCTTGCAAACCCACTACGTAGAAGGATTAGCAGAAGAAGAGGAGGAACAATAACAAAATATACTTGTCGTGTTTTTTATTAGAAATAGAAATGGTTCTTTGTTGCAGTAAGAAGTGAAATTTGCGCTAATGGCGGACCACACATATACCGCACAAGAGCAGACAGAGCGTCAATCTGTGTCGTCAAAAAAGAGAAAATACGATGCAGCAAGGCTCAGTCGAGACAAAAAGCGTGGCTTTTCCACGGAGGGCACTGAAGCAGGGAAAGGGTTTGCTAAGAGACGCCGAAGTTATCAGCTTTCTGCTGGACCGGTACATTTGTCTAATTTCTGCTATATAAGTGAACTATTTGTTTGATAGCTTTGCTAATAGATGAGATGATCATCAA
Organism: Triplophysa tibetana; assembly: GCA_008369825.1. Taxonomy (NCBI): domain Eukaryota; kingdom Metazoa; phylum Chordata; class Actinopteri; order Cypriniformes; family Nemacheilidae; genus Triplophysa; species Triplophysa tibetana. Next base: position 1,610,068 of record CM017899.1, on the reverse strand, counting down.
GAGAAGTAGCGCTTTTCCTTGTAAAATTTTAGCACTTTGTAATCGTACTATAAGTTGCATGGCCGTGTGCAAATCAAGTTAGAAATCATGTTAAAAATCATAATTTGCATAAATCGGGTGTAAGTTATATGATAATACTGCTTAGCTTTCACATCCTCTCTTGTGTGGTCCTCCCGGGTAACGTTAGCTCCTCTGCCTCTCCTCGCACTGCCTGCATCTCCAACACACCTACCTCTCCCTCTTACTACCCGTGTTAAATCCTCTGATTGACTCTGTGATGATGAGAAACACGTCTGCCAAGACTTTCGTGGTTAGATTACACGCTGTAATCAGGTTTAAAGTCTATAGAAGAAAGGAGGCGGGGTCGGCGTGGACTGGGAGGCAAGTTTCTTTTATTGACTTGTACCTCACAAGACGTTGCGTCAATACGCTTCTCTTAACTCAAATAATAATAACAGTTCTGCTTCAGCTTTCTCGGCTTGCAGTCCGTTCGAATTACTTCCGGGTTACACTCCACGGCCGCATCGGCTTCTAGTCTCCCAGTCCGTGTCTCTCTCAGCCTCTCCTCTGAATCCTTCGAGCTTTTAAGCAGTCTCCTCCCCAATCACTGTAATGAGACGTAGGTGTTTTCAATCTGTAATCAACCTACTTGCTTACCGTCTTTCCCGTGTCTCTCTCAGGTCCGGTGCAGACGTCACTAAACCATGCCCCCCTTGCCACATACCCCCACCGCCCGACTCAGGCCGAGGCCCCATCCGGCCTGCAGCCTCCCCCCTCCTCCTGGAGAGAAAGTCAGCCACAACCAGCTGAGACCCCGGTCTGTGGATCACCTGCAACTTAAAGGGTTGGAACGCCAGATACCACCGGGTGATCCGCGCGTTGGTATCTTTCATGCGGTGGAGCCACTGGAGGGGAGCATGGTCCGAATGGAGCGTGAATTCGCGTCCCAGGAGATAATAGCGGAGGGTGAGTATGGCCCACCTGATTGCCAGGCACTCTTTCTCAATGGTGCTGTACTTCGTCTCTCTCTTAGAGAGCTTCCGACTGAGGTACAGCACCGGCCGTTCCTCACCCTCCGTCTGCTGGGACAAAACCGCACCCACGCCCCGATCCGACGCGTCGGTCTGCAACGAAAAAGGAAGAGAAAAGTCAGGGGAGTGCAATAACGGCCCGCCACAGAGAGCAGCCTTCACCTGGGTTAAAGCCTGCTGGCAGGACTCCGTCCACTGGACGGTATCCGGTGCCTCCTTTCTAGTGAGGTCAGTCAGCGGGCTGGTGAGGTCCGAATAATTAGGTACAAACCTATAATATCCCGCCAGCCCCAGGAACTGCCTCACCTCCTTTTTGGTCTTAGGTCTCGGAGCGGTTGCAACTGCTGCAGTCTTATCAATTTGGGGACGCACCTGACCGTGACCCAAGTGGAAGCCCAGATACCTTACCTCCACACGCCCAATTGTACACTTCTTCGGGTTAGCCGTCAGCCCGGCCCTTCTCAGCGAACTCAGGACCGCTCTCAGATGTTGCATGTGCCGCTCCCAATCATTACTATAGATGACTATGTCGTCCAGGTAGGCCGCCGCATACCCAGTATGTGGTCGCAGCAGGCGGTCCATGAGCCGCTGAAAGGTGGCCGGAGCTCCGAATAAGCCGAATGGAAGTGTAACAAACTGGTGTAATCCAAACGGCGTGGTGAAGGCGTTTTTTTCTTTGGATAGGGGAGATAAGGGGGTCTACCAGTATCCTTTTGTTAAATCCAGTGTCGAAAAAAAACGAGCCGCGCCTAGCTGATCCAGCAACTCGTCAATCCGTGGCATCGGATACGCATCGAACTTCAACACAGCATTCACCCTTCTGTAGTCCACACAGAAGCGGACCGAGCCGTCGGTTTTAGGGACCAAAACTATCGGGCTCGCCCAATCGCTATGGGACTCTTCTATTACCCCCAATTCGAGCATTGTTTTTAATTCTTCCTGAACT